>CM067499.1:1109856-1133854 GCA_034552555.1 Semaprochilodus insignis
TAGTCCTGCATCGTGCAGCCGTCTGCCAATGGTGCTGGCACTAACAGGATGACTCATGGAGGACATCACTGCTCACTGAATGTCTGCAATCGTGGCTGTTGGGTCAGTCAGGTACAGCGATAAGGCCGGTCCTTGCTTACGTCACATGCACAGCTAACCGTGAAACTTGAATCATTGGCATGTCTCATGATGCCAAACCTACCCACCAAGTTTCATTCATGTCAGTTGACTCCTTCTGGGTGCAGCTATTAGTGCAACTATTGTTACATTTGCCATATTTTAGCCCTTGCCAACTGTCAGTTCAGAGATCTACTCTTGTTCACTCTCTTGCGTGGTCACTCTCTGTTTTTCTCTTCCTTGCTCCCTCCAGACATCTTCTGCAGTCTCTTTGGAGCCTCTGCCATGACATCTTATAGCTAGCTGAAGATCCATCGTTGTTGGTGTGCGTCCTAGTGCCAATGGTAATGAGGGGGTTGAGGCAGGTTGCATGTACTGAGTGGCTCTATTTGTGGCATTCCAATACTCACAGTCCGGATAACAGGCAGGGGTCATAACACAGGCAGACAACAATAGAGACATATCCGAAACCAGGAGACAGGGCAAGGAGCAGAAACACAGGCAAGACAAGCCAACAGAAATACGGCTCGGAGACTCTGTGTAGAACACAGAGAGGCTGCCCGTTCAATTCACCAGCATGTTTGGCAGTTCTGGATTGAAGACGTCCTTTGGCTCCCTACACATATAAACAGAACTGGATGTAGAAAGGTCAAAGGACGACTCGACAGACCATTCCACGTTATGTTCTCGGAATTCAGGTGCCGTGCTTTACGCGGGCTGTTGCAGGGTGACCTTGTCTACAAACGGCTTCCGAAAGGCAGCGCCCAGCTGTCAGGCACGGTTCACAGCTGACAAATACCAGCAACTGACAATCGGCCTAATCCGATTCGACTGCATAACTGCCTTTGTAACCGTGACATAGGTACTCTTACTTTTTCATGTGCTGTTTGCCATGTTTCTCACTCTCAACCTCTCGGTTCCTGCTTCCCTTTCTATATGCAAAGCTTGCGGAAGCCGCTCAGAGATGTCACGTTTCAGATAAAACCATTACGAACATGTTCACATTACATCAAAATGCAATAACAATGTGTCAGAGCTGTCAGTCTTTGCTCTCAGGTCAGAATTAAATGGCAATTTGTGTCAGAGCAAATTAGTTTCTCTGTTTCGTCTTATTTGCATTGGGAGATTAATTCCATTTCCCTCCGATACGAGTGCTTTTGTGGGCTCGCCGGTGATGTTAATCTATTGTAAATTGCTTTTGTGCATGTGCTGTTTGGTATTTAAGCCTCCAGAAGATGTCTTTGTTAGACCGACTTTCCGGCAGATGGAGGATACAAAGCATCTTTACGTGTTTTACACAGGCCATACAGCATAGCATCTGGAATCAGGTGGTGGATGGATGGAGGGATGGAAGAAAGTGTGCAAGGGAAAGTTGAAGGGGAGTTGTTTGACTTTGAACACTCTTTGACATTTGGCCCTCAGGGCTGTTAAAGAAGTAAGGTAAATAGATGGAGACTAACTTCATATATCCTTGCCCTTTTGCTGGATTTCATCTCAGGTTTAAACGGAGTTGAGAGAAACGTAGAAGATGAGAACAACAGCAAAAAAAGAAAAGGCAGGGAGGGAGGGAGGGATGGAGGGAGGGACAGAAATAGCATGCAACTTTCTGTACATCAGTTATTTCAGTTGTTCTCTGCCAGGCAGAGACTGGGCTGTTAATCTTAATGTTTGCAGACTGTGGCATTTTCATTTCGCCCGTTGAACGTCTGAAAATGATTGTGCGCGTCTGCTCTCCCGGTGTCATTATAAGAAGCTCAGCAGGGTTCTTCTGGCCGGGTCTGTTTCCAGGAATCCTCGTCCGTCCTTCCCATGAGCTCATTCAATAGAACTTGGTAGGAGAGGCAGCGGGATACATGCCGAACGTGGGTTATTTTTCTGGGACTTTGTTGACTCTGCCCTTTAGTGTGGTCCAGGTGTGAAGGTAAATAGGCTCAAGACAGATTAATAAAGCTGGCATGATGGTGCTGGAGAGGTACACTGAAGTATATTTAATATATACTTGAAGTATACTTAGTATACTTCCTCGCACTCATGATTAATGTATATCCGATATACTAACTATGTAACTATGTATGTATGCTAAATATATATTATCAGTGCTATTTAAATATACTTAAATAGAACTAATTGTACTTAACTGTACTATTTTGAGACACCATTAAGATTCATATAAGTACATATTAAAATACATTTCTAGTACATTAAAATGTACCTGGAAAGTATACTCATACTTACTTACTAGTTACTGCATTTATAATATATGCACTTGTTGGACTTGTATTTAGCACACCAAACAATAATGTACTTGAAATATACTTGCTGATATTAAAGTACATCTCTAGTACATTAAACTATACTTATTGTTTACTTTGAAACACTATTCCCAGGAGAAAGAAAGGAAAGTAAATTTGGGTATACTTAGTATACTTCCTTGTAATCAATGATTAATGTACTGAAGTGTGCTACTTTTGATATACTAACTATGTACTTAGTGTGCTAAATCTTATCATTAGTGCTATAAAAATATGCTTAAATAGAACTAATTGTATCACATTGGTAGTATATTAAAATACACTTAATTGTACACGGGATCGCAAATATCCTGAAGTACTACTGAGGCAAAAAGGCAAAAGGTTTTTACAATTACTACTTCTGTGTGTATATATATATATAAACTGCTAATATTAAAGTACATTAAACTCTTTAAACTTTGGTGTAAGTTACTGATACTGATCCAATAGGTCCACTTTAAACATTGCTAAGCTTTAAATTAACCCATTAAGGCACTTCATTTAACAACGCAGTATGTATGATTTCAATCCAATACACCTTTTTGTTTGTTAAATTCAGTGAATTTAAGGTGGAACTAGAAAGTTTAAAGAAGCTGGACAGGTATTCTGAGGAGCCAGACTGAGAGTCAGCAAGACTGCTCACATCTAGATAAACCACATCTAGGGAAACAGTGGGGCTAGAGCCCATAAACCTCTCAATGCAAAGATGACTGACCATTTAAGAGCTCGGTTGTGTAGAAATGATAGACACTGGTCTACAGTGTCTTCAGCGTGTCCTCCACAAGTGGGAAAGTGCATGTGCAGCATACGCCAGTAGAGAACAGTACAGGAGGCCATGTCATGCTGTAGGGGAAGCATGCTTTGGTAGCATGGTTTGGGTCCATTGTTTCCTTGGAAGGACGGGTCAATACTGTCAATACTGACCGATCTGCTTTATCATATGATGACTTCCAGGACAACCAATGCTCTCATCCACTGGGCATGAGGAGTCACTGAATGGGTATATGACATTATGGTAATCATATGCTGTGGCTTTCACAGTCACCAGATATCAACACCTATGAGAGATTTCACACTGACGTATTAACCCACCACACACCAGCATCTCCACCACACCTCCAACTGAGGGAATATCTTTAAGGAGAGCAGTGTTCCATCGCTCTATTACAGTAGGATGTCACCGCTCTGCTATCGTCCAATAGCCATACACTGAACCAGATCGGTGGCATCTTTACGTCTAAACTTCTTCAAGTTGTTTTGAAGTTAAAGTCTTATATCGGGTTCCAGCACATGATAACCTTTAAGAACGATCTATTTGTGGGACACATTTGGCAGATGTGCTTAAGAAACAAATTCACAAGCAGCAGGCAGATACACCCCTTGGACTGACCTTTTCTGTCTTCATTGACATTTCTTCCATTTGATTTGAAGATCTGCAATCAAAGGTCAGGGCCCATGCGCATCAAACATCTCAGACTGGGATCTGAGGTGACCCCGCCCCATGCCCGCAGTTCTGTCCTGAAAGGCAGGAGCTGTTCCTAGATCAGCAGTCAGAGCACTCTCACAGATCATATTTCATTGAAACAATGTGAAGCTGAGAGAACTACAATAGAAGGCTAGAAAGAATAGCAGGTTTATTATACTGCATGCATATGCACCACATGAGTCATCCGAAATGAAAAAGGAGTCATTTATCTGATAGACCACATTGGTCCAGTTAGCTGGTGGGTTAACTGTTGAACATGGTTGGTTGGCTAACATTAGCCAACTGAAATCTACTTAAAATGACTTCACATTCAGCTATAAGTCCCATCACGTATCATGTAAAAAGATTAATCTTCGACTGAATAGAAACATGTAATGGAGTTACAGATCATCTGAAATTTGAGTTTGGATCTTATATATCTCCATCCCTACCTTCCGTTTCCCCTGACAAAGTTTTTTGCAATTCCCACCACCCCATCTCCTGCCTTTTCTTCAGGTGGCCCATTAGCCCAGAACTACAGCTCAGAAGTTCTCAAAGTTCTCTGCCTACCCTCAAACGTCCTTCCCTCCTACTACCACCAAATGACACAGATTCCAAATTGATGTTAGTTAATGTTAGTAAGCTAACACTAATTCTGCCACACAACCAACCAAAATGACAGATTTAACTCAAAGGAAAAAGTATATATTTGGTGTACATTTGTTTATTTCACTTTAGAGTACATAGTACAAGTATATGTGTTAAGGACTTTTACATGTGGATTTCTTCAGTCCTTTCTCTTGTAGGATTAAACGCTGGTTGTCTGTTTCTGTTTAAATCCGCTTCCTCACACAGAAAAATTGTAGTTTTGTTCAAAACTTAGCAGTGTAATGGAATAACCAAACAAAGCACACCAACCCTGTGGCTAAACTACCTTACAACTGCCCAACAATACAGAAATAACCCAATAAATCACTTTAACCCAACAGATACCCTACCAAAACTGTGCAGCACTTTGTATATAACCCAATAAACCACATAAACCCAACCGCTACACTACCAAACACTGCCCAGCACTTTGTATATAACCCAATAAACCACATTAAACCAACAGCTACACTACCAAACACTGTCCAGCACTTTGTATATAACCCAATAAACCACATTAACCCAACAGCTACACTACCAACCACTGCCCAGCACTTTGTATATAACCCAATAAACCACATAAACCCAACCGCTACACTACCAAACACTGCCCAGCACTTTGTATATAACCCAATAAACCACGTTAACCCAACAGCTACACTGCCAAACACTGCCCAGCACTTTGTATATAACCTAATAAACCACATTAACCCAACAGCTACACTACCAAAAACTACCCAGCACTTTGTATATAACCCAATAAACCACGTTAACCCAACAGCTACACTACCAAAAACTGCCCAGCACTTTGTATATAACCCAATAAACCACATTAACCCAACAGCTACACTACCAAGCACTGCCCAGCACTTTGTATATAACCCAATAAACCACATAAACCCAACCGCTACATTACCAACCACTGCCCAGCACTTTGTATATAACCCAATAAACCACATTAACCCAACCGCTACACTACCAAACACTGCCCAGCACTTTGTATATAACGCAATAAACCACGTTAACCCAACAGCTACACTACCAAACACTGCCCAGCACTTTACAAATCAAATATAACCAAATATGAATGAACTACAACAGCATTTTTAAAGCATATAGCTTAAAACTAGTTGAGCTCACATTAATTGATATAGTATGGAATAGCATTTCTGCACTCGTACAATTACATTTCTGCAGTTATACAAAACTGTGTGTAGAATCAAAGATATGAGCATTCATATGACTAGCATACATACTGTTAGCTTTGCAAACTCAAATACAAAGTAATAATCTTAGTAACTGCCACAACTGTCTATGTAGTTCAACTGTTGTTTCATAAACCTGAAATCTTTAGTACTGGACCCAATGATCACGCACAGTCCCCCGGTTTATAGTGCTGCAGCTTCTCTATTCATTGCGCTTTTCATACGAGCAAACTACCGGACAAAAGCACCAACATCCCGGCTTTAGCGTGTGCACAATCATGCTTTTGTTCTCCACACCGTTCCCATTAAACCTCTCGAGTTAGTACAACTGGTTAAAAATTGCTTGGCTAATTGGGCCACCCGTGCGCGCCTTTTCTATCTATTATTTTCAAGAGTCTTACTGAAAACCCCATTGTCCTTATCAGCGAGACGTTCCTTGTTTCGTCTCGCTCTTTCGTTCGCCATTCTTTCATTCGAGAATCCGAGAGACGACTTCATAAGGCAGCCTGCTTCTGTATATCCTCCGCCCATCCCCAGATCAGTGCAGAGGAACTCAACTCCATATCTCCCTGCTCTTTTATTCAACAAGCGTCCAGGAGTGCCATGTCGGAATAAACATGGCGGCTGCCCCGGGTGCGAGGCGGGGATGGGGGGGGCGCCGTACTTTTCCATCAAACCCAAATCCCTGCCTCCTTAAAGGATCACTGTTGTGTTGTTTTCATCTCTTATAATCAAAACGTTCCTGCTTTAATGTAGTCTGTCCGCCCCCTGGATGGCCCCGCCGGGGTGTGATGGGAGAAATGATATTCTTGGGCACAGGCCTGGGCTTCGGATCAATAGCGCTCGCCAGTGAATCTTCTCAGGTGAATCCGGGATATATTACCGCTCGCAGCAAAGTCGTGGCTGCGGCTGATGAGCTAGGCCGATGCAGGGAGCCGAGCAGCTCTTTCATTAGTAGTCAAAACCTCGGCAGGCGACGTGCGGCTTACTCTTCCAGGGCCGGCCGACGGACATCTGCTCCAGGCCGGCGGACGTCCGCTCACTTTGACCATCAAGACCAGCGCTGGTGTCATGTTTCTTGGCCATTGCGCAGATTGCATGCATGATATTGGTGGATGATTTTTCAGCTGAGCTGCAGGCAATTGGTTTCCAGTCCTCAAGGGGACACTATAAAGGCTGGCACTGGATTAGGACATTTCAGTAAACATGTGTAGCTGGATCCAGGTTTCAAAGTGACACACGGCCGCAGCATGAATTAGAGATGTGTGTGGTTTTTCCTTTCCCGTGGAACATCATTCATGGGTGACGGATGCTGCGCGCAGGGAAAAATGGTCCGAGCTGGCTTTGCCATTATATTGCACTCAAGCATTTTTTCTTGCTGATGAGACTCGCGTGTTCATGGCAGCCCTCTCTGCCCCATCACGTTCACTCTTACATGTGTATGATTTTGCAGTGTTAAGCCATATTCTAACGGGACCATCACCTCCCTGTTTTCATCACCGGGCGGAGCTAACATTATGGGCAGCCCTGGTGCATTGTGTTAAGAGCTCGGCCATTTATTTTCCCTCCATGGAGAAGATACCTTAGCAAACCATCATGGTTTTAAACCTCACCTAGATCAGAGGTACCCAATCCCGGTACAGCTATGCATGCTTTAGGGTTTCCTGGCTCCCAACACACCAACGTCAAGTCATGATGGGATTGTTATGAAGCTGATTGGTTGGATCATGTGTGTTGGAAAGGAGAAAACTATGTGTACTAGATGTAAACGGTGTACTAGATGTGTTTCTCCAGGAACCTTCAAACAAGATTCCAGCACCAGATATTCTTCCTAGCTCCTTTAAACCATGTACTACATACAGGATTCCAGCACCGGATATTCTTCCTAACTCCTTTAAACCATGTACTACATACAGCATTCCAGCACCGGATATTCTTCCTAGCTCCTTTAAACCATGTACTACATACAGCATTCCAGCACCGGATATTCTTCCAAGTTCCTTCTAAACCATGTACTACATGTGTTTCTCCAGGAACCTTCATACAGGATTCCAGCACCGGATATTCTTCCTAGCTCCTTCTAAGCCATGTACTAGATGTGTTTCTCCAGGAACCTTCATACAGGCTTCCAGCACCGGATATTCTTCCTATCTCCTTCTAAACCATGTACTAGATGTGTTTCTCCAGGAACCTTCAAACAGGATTCCAGCACCGGATATTCTTCCTAGCTCCTTCTAAACCATGTACTAGATGTGTTTCTCCAGGAACCTTCAAACAGGATTCCAGCACCAGACCTTCTTCTAAGCTCCTTCTAAACCATGTACTGGTTTGTTTTTACTCTTTCTTTAATTGGCTCCCTGCCGTTAAATTATCTAACTGGGAGCAGCACCTTCAACATGATTGACCAGAGATTACAATACGCCATCAGGGCAGCTGCCCTAATTCTTTTTTCCTCTAGTGAAGGACTGATTCACTAGAGTGACTCACTATTGCCTCTTCAGGTACAAAGTGGTATTACGAGACAGGACGAGCCAGGCTAGCTGGTTAGCATGCTAACTTCAGGAGATATCTCTGCAACCTGATACGTAGATGTCTTTGACCTACCATCAAAACTGTATTATACAACTGTTTTTCCATTTTAGAGAAGAACCATTAAACCAGGCAACTGGTTCTTTGAGATGGTCAGGTTTTGTATATAACCACAGCCTTATCTAAAGAACCCTTTGGAGAACCATCCGTGTAGTAACTACATGACTGCCTGCTGTCTTCCCTGATCAAAGCTTCCTTCAGATTCAGGTTAGAGTCCTGAGCTGGATGACCAAGTCATTGAAATAGTAATTTTCCAGTCTTCTTATGTTACACTCATGACCACTGTTTTTATGAACTATTGAAGCGATATATATAAAAGGTGTTCCATATTCAGAACAGCCCCTGTAAGTAATTCACTACGGTCCTGCTGTGCATCGCTCCTTGAATTATTAACTTTGGTAAAGGGTCCTGTTGAGGCACCTTGAGAGACCTCCTAGTTGCAAGCCTGAACACTTGGCAGGCCTGCTTTGCACCTCATTACAAATGCTCCACAAAACCTCAAACTGAGTCACGGCGTCTGAAGCCAGCTCCTTAATCCTGCCAGCAGATCACTCTCAATCCCGTCCGTTTGCCGGCTGTTGACAGATATTCCCCGGTTATGCCGTATTGATTGCTGTTTTAACATCTAAAAGAGTGACTCCTCTCCTCCGGCCGGCGTGCTCAATATTTGGTTTGCGGGCTTGCTGGCCACATTTAATTAACCTGCTCACCCCAGACATGAATCGATACCGGGGCCCAGGAGTATGTGGTCGGTGTTGGGCACTGGACAGGGAAAGCACACGGTGGCCTCTCCGGCATGTCAGCGTCTTTTCGAACGTGTTGATGTGGTATCAAGTGTGCGAGCATGTCTGCACTGAAGGCCTATCGCGGGGGGGGAAGAACCTGCACAGCCATTTGCATTTCCATGCAGCCCATTAAAATGAAAGCAGGGCTTCAGCTGTAGATTGATTTTCATAATGTTGTAAATGAGGGCCTGTCAACGTGTGGTTAATGTGATATGTGGCTCGCATAACCACACGACTGTAAAAGGTCTAGCAAAGGAGTGAATGATTCAGATCTTTTATTAACACAGGGCGCTTGTGTTAGACTGCATTTTAAAAGCCGGCGAGACTTAATCATTTTTGCTCTGCAGTTAGAATGTTGTTCTTATACTGCTCTCTCTCTCTCTCTCTCTCTCTCTCTCTCACCTGCTCATTTTCTGCCATATATTGCATTTTAATGGCACGCTAAGTAATAAGGTAGTGTTGAGATTATTAGAAAGACCCCCCAGCCCCCCACATCCCCACCCCCACCCAGAGTTCCACCTTTCTGCCTTATTGGTTGATAATGTAACCCATCCATGGATGTACAAAATAAAGTGTTTCTAATAAAGTGGCCAGTTAGTGTAAGAACAAAGCAGGTGTTTCCAATAAAGTGGCCTACATAGTGGAAGAACAAGGCAGGTGTTTCTAATAAAGTGGCCAGTTAGTGGAACTACAAGGTAGGTGTTTCCAATAAAGTGGCCATTTGTAAAAGTACAAGGTAGGTGTTTCCAATAAAGTGATCTGTTAGTGGAAGTACAAGGTAGGTGTTTCCAATAAAGTGGCCAGTTAGTGAATGCACAAAGTAAGTGTTTCTAATAAAGTGGCCAGTTAGTGGAACTACAAGGTAGGTGTTTCCAGTAAAGTGGCCATTTGTAAAAGTACAAGGTAGGTGTTTCCAATAAAGTGATCTGTTAGTGGAAGTACAAGGTAGGTGTTTCCAATAAAGTGGCCAGTTAGTGAATGCACAAAGTAAGTGTTTCTAATAAAGTGGCCAGTTAGTGGAACTACAAGGTAGGTGTTTCCAATAAAGTGGCCATTTGTAAAAGTACAAGGTAGGTGTTTCCAATAAAGTGATCTGTTAGTGGAAGTACAAGGTAGGTGTTTCTAATAAAGTGGCCAGTTAGTGGATGCACAGAGTAAGTGTTTCTAATAAAGTGGCCGGTGAGTGGAACTACAAAGTAAGTGTTTCCAATAAAGTGGCCAGTTAGTGAAAGTACAAGGTAGGTGTTTCCAGTAAAGTGGGCAGTTAGTGGATGCACAAAGTAGGTGTTTCTAATAAAGTGGCCAGTTAGTGGATGCACAGAGTAAGTGTTTCTAATAAAGTGGCCGGAGAGTGGAACTACAAAGTAAGTGTTTCCAATAAAGTGGCCAGTTAGTGAAAGTACAAGGTGGGTGTTTCCAATAAAGTGATCAGTTATTGGATGCACAAAGTAAGTGTTTCTAATAAAGTGGCCAGTGAGTGGAACTACAAAGTAAGTGTTTCCAATAAAGTGACCAGTTAGTGGAAGTACAAGGTAGGTGTTTCCAATAAAGTGGCCAGCGAGTGAAAGATGTGCTGTAAAAACATCATCAAAGTCATGAGTTTCCCTGGCTTAACGGTTTTGTGACACATAATCAATAGCTCACTAACTTCACATTTTCCTTAAATGAACACCACATTTAGCTTTTCATCATTTAAACCCCACTAATAAATCTGTGCTAATTGATTTTGAATATTTAATGAGCATCATTAACCCACATGTCACTGAAGCTCATTTGATTCTTCCATATCCACTGTTCTTATCTCCCCTCCCAGTTCTTATGGCTGTTCATCTCACAAGTTCAGTAGTTCATTATGATCATGAGCAGCAGATTCCTCAAACAAAGACTAAACGATGTGTTAATCATACTGAGCGCGGTTTGAGCCAGTGCACCAAGATGACAGAACTGGTAAACACATATTCTGAAGCAGATTACAGATTACTAACTCAATCCGACCTGAGCACTCTGATAAAGTTAAAGGGGTCCCTCAACCTACATCACTGTCTTTTCACTTGTTATAGGGCTAGGTTTACTCGGGAGACCAATTTTCGGCACAGCATTTCCATTCATTTGACTAAATACGCATAGCTTAACAATATTTCCCTCTTCACTTCACTGCTCTCGCCGGAGTCATTACAACTACAAGCACTTAAGGTGTGTAAAAGTTCATGCTACACGCAGCCACCTCATAAACGGGTCTTTATGGTATCATTAAGAAGGTCATAAACCCACTCACCTCCTTACTGTCTCGCCAAGGATTCGCTGGGATCTCAAGAATGGCCAGTTTGAAGAAAGCCAGTCTTGTCCCATGCCTGTGAATCAAGTGATGTAGTTGAGTAGATGATGCAGATGAACTGGCCAATGAATACCAAGAAAGCCAACCGACGATTCCAAACTTAGAAACCACACTTGATAATACAAAGGTTAAACGAGCTTATAAACAATGACTGTGGTCTGTAGTTCTACAAAGCTGTTACCAAAAAAGGTTGGATTGCAATAATGCAATAATAAATGTAATAATTTGTAAATAATTTAGACTCTGTTTAATTGAATGTAGTAGAAAGACAACATATCAAATGCTGAAACTGCGAAATGTTAGTGTTGTGAAAAACATTAGCCCAGAATGTGTTCGCTGGGATCTCAAGAATGGCCAGTTTGAAGTAAGCCAGTCTTGTCCCATGCCTGTGAATCATGTGATGTAGTGGAGTAGAGTTGGTAGACAGTTGGTACAGGCTGTTTTCAGAGATACTGAATCGTACCCTCCACCATTCAAAGTTTCTTGTTTGGCTTACAGATCGAAATGCAGATGAATTGGCCAATAAACACCAAGAAAGCCAACCGCCAACTCCACACTTGATAGTACTGTGGTTTCTTTTCTTGCTTGCACAGAAGGGTAGAGTCAGGAGACTGAAGGTTGGAGATGTTGGAGTAGGCGATCGCAGTTCACTCACAGCTCTCGTCCAGTACAATCCAGTCCAAAGACAGAAACTTGTCACAAAGGTCTTATACACCGTGTCACCACACCCTTAATGTAAGAAGAATGTGTCCTTGTCTGGTTTTACCAGATGGGTCAGCTTTCCTCCAAATTACAGTACTTTTGACCTATGACCTGTAGATCTCTGATGGCAACATTCGCCCAGGGGCTCCGACCCAGTCGTAAAAGCATACAATTCAGGTTCTGTTCTAGGAATGCAGTTGTTCCCACATGGTGAACTTATACACACTTTATACATACACACTTATACAAAAACACTGATATCCAACAGTGCAAAGGTTAAATGAATGTGAGTGAATGTGGCCTGTAGTTCTACAACCCTGTTAGCAAAAAAGTTTGGATTGCAATAAAGCAATAATAAATGTAATAATTTGTAAATATTTTAGATTCTATGTTTAATTGAATGTAGTAGAAAGACAACATGTCAAATGCTGAAACTGCGAAATGTGTTGTGAAAAACATTAGCCTGTTCTCAATTTGATGCCAGCAACAAGTTTCACAAAAGCTGGGACCGGAGCTACAAAGCACCTGGTGGATCATCTCACAACTGATTAGGTTCATTGGTATCAGGTCAGCAACATTATTGGAGTCTCCTCCCACATAGGCGGAGTCTTTCAGAGGTAAAGCTGGGGAGGGGTTCAACCCTCTGTGAAACACTGAGCCGGCAAATAGTGCTCAACATATAGTGCTCACCTAGTTTCTCAACGTAAAGGAGCAAAGAACTTAAAGATGACGATCATCATCATCATCTACACTACAAACTACCATTAAACGATTCCGAGAATCTGGAGAACCTCTAGTGTGCAAAAACCAGAACCAGTACTAGATGGTCATGATCTTTGGGCTCTCAGACAGCACTTCCCAAACCCTCGTCTGTGAACATGCTTCATCACTGCTCCACAAACGCTAGTTAAAACTCCACCATGCGGAGAAGGAACCAGATTTAAACAGACCCAGAAGCACCGCCGCCGCCTTCTCTTGACCTGCGCTCCTTTAAGATGGACTGAGGCGAAGTGTGAAAGCATCAGTGCTCTGGCAAATAAAAGTTTGCAATTCTATGTGGACTTTGTGGCTAAAGAAATCTGGCTTATTATCAGCATACAGTTCAAAAACCAGCATCTGTGATAGTAAGTACACATGGCCTGGCCAAGCTCCTTTAATGCTGAACGGTACATATGGGACGATATCTTGCTTATTTCAGCAGGACAATGGACCACCGTCTGCACGTATTACAGCAACATGGCTCCGTAGAAAAAGAGTCCGGGTGCTAAACTGACCTGCCTGCAGTCCACACCGGTCCCCTGCTGAGAACACTTGGAACATTACGGAAGGAAAAATAGGACAAAGGAGTCTCCGAACTGTGGAGCAGCTGGAATACGATACCAGGCGATTAGGTGACACTTTTGGAAACAGGGTGACATTTGGATGACACTTGTACTTGTTTGCTCATAAGGAAGATAATCAGAAGCCATTAACCTACCAGTGGACGGGTATCTTATTACAGCCATAGAACTCTCAGTCATCAGTCTTCAGTCATCATTACAAAGGCCATGTTGACTGGCTGTTCCAGCATTGGCTGGCTGCTAACTCACTGGTCATAGCAGTGATGATGCTTCAATAGTAATCAATTGTTCAACAGTCCTTCTTGTGGAAATGCACTGCACTGCTCAGCGGCACCCTGAAGCAGACCAGAACCCTCAATTTTTTTTATGTTGATACACCTGAGCCCAGCACCTGAGCCCAGTTAGAGTCATGCTAAGATTTTCTATGATTTAACCTACAGCTCATTGGCTTGGCTAGCAGTCAGGGTTGGGATCAGGGATTCCCAATGGCTGTATGAGGTATTTGCATAATGCATGCTTGGTATTGAGGTAAAAGAACACATTAGAGGTCCATGAACTCACCAGTGCATCAAATTCAATGTTTCGATACATATTTCTCTGGAAATTTGTAATAATACAGTGCATATATGGGGTTCAATCATGTCCTGAATCCATAGAGTCCTTTCAATTCCATCTCACCACAAGATGTGTGTATGTGACTCCCATCCTGAGTTAAGAGGCTACGAGTAGCAGTTGAGATACACGTCACTGGCCCGTATTTGTTGAACTTCTTAGTGTAATAATACTGATCTAAGATCAGCAAATCCTAAACACTGCAAACAATTCCATGACCTGCTGAGGCCTGGACTGGATCAGTGCACTTGCTCTGAGATGAAATGTGGGCCAGTATGTGTAATGCTCTTCACCTCGGACCCTTCAAACCATTTATTCTTCATTTAGCCGACATTGGAGACACAATAAATGGTGCTGCTGCAGTAGTTGCTCAGATTGTTCTGAACATTTTGATATGGAACATATGAGCGTCATGTCAAATCATGTCGAAGGGTCAATTTAAGAAGGCCTCCAAAAATCAAGACGATACCCTTTGACCCCAGAGGGTTAATGGGCTTTACATGCCATTTCTGATGCTATTTCCTTCAGCTTTTCCATCCTTCCCCTTTCTCCGTTCCTGTTCTCAGAGCTCCCAGCTTCTTCATTCCACATGGAAATGCAAATGAAGCTGCCAGCTTCTTGGAGGACAGCTCTGAAAGCTATTATTCAGACACTTTACCTCAAGTTCGGTTTCTTTTCTCTGGCTAAAAGTATAGAAACCTGTCTCTGGAGCTTGATCTGCACTGGATAAAGATAGAATCACTTTATGATAGAGCCACTAATGCTAGCTTGGTTGTATGTATTAGCCTGTAGATCAGTGACCGTCCCTGACTAACCCCGTGACTACAGCAGCCAAGGTTGATTGACACCACAGTGACTTCCAATGGTTGTACGATGTATGTGATATTGAGGCGTGAGGACATTTCAGCTTTTCTGACCATCCCCGTTCCTTTCCTCAGAACTCTTACCCTCTTCTGTCATCCAAGGATCCACAACAGGAGTGAGGAGCCGAGTGCAGATTTATTAGGTAAAAACTCAAAGTCAAAACAAACCAGGTCAAAACCAGAAAATCTTTCCAAAAAACCAAACAAGGATGTTGCCAAAACACAATCCAAAACTCAGAAACCGTTAGCCAACACAAAGAATCAAAACCAGAGAACAAATCCATTCAAAGAAACGTTCAGAATTGCAGGGCATGCCAATACAAGACCTCACAAGAGACAATGAGTAACATGGAGGATATAAATACAAAATGGCTGCTGATTACAATCAGGTGTGAAAAACAAGGGCTAGAATTCAGGAGAGCGTGACCTCTGTGGGCAAGGAGGGGAAACAGCAGCAGTAGATGTGACATCTTCATTCCACCTGTAAATGCAAATGAAGCTGCCAGCTTCTTGGATGACGACTCTGAAAGCTATTATTCAGACGCTTTACCTCAAATTCGGTTTCTTTTCTTTGGCTGAAAGTGTATGAAGACAGAATCACTTTTCTTGACGATAGAGGTCAGAGTCACACTAATGCTAGCTTGGTTGTATTTGTTTGCCTGTAGGTCCATGATTGTAGCGGTCAGGGCTAATTCATTGACACCACAGTGACTTCCAATGGTTGTAGGATGTATAGATATAGTACATGCTAGGTATTAAGTCGGGAGGACATTTCAGCTTTTCTGACCGTCCCCGTTCCTTTCCTCAGAGCTTGTAGCCTCTTCATTCCACCTGTAGTCCAAATGCAGCTGCCAGCTTCTTGGAGGATGAGTCTAAAAAGCTATCGTCTAAACACTTTACCACTTTACCTGGCTTCTTTCTTTACACTTCACTTGACGATAGAGGTGAGAGTTACACTAATTCTAACTTGGTTGTATGTATTAGCCTATAGATCAGGGACTACAGCACCCAAGGCTGATTGACACCACAGAGACTTCCAATGGTTGCATGATGCACTGAGCTAGTACATGCTGGGTATTGAAGCGGCAGGACATTTCCGTGCCCGTTCCTTTCCCCAGAGCTCCCACCTTCGTCATTCCAAGCGTAAATGCAAATGAAGGTGCCAGTTTCTTGGAGGACGGCTCCGAAAGCGGCACACGGAGTTATGATGAGAGCTGCGGATGTCATTAACACCGGGGTTATTTTCAGGGTGACTGTAACTAATTGCCGCTTTGGAAAGACCAGTGCCGACGAGATTGAATGGCTCCACGTTACAGGCTGGCAGGTGACCCATTTCCCCGGAATACATAATTGGGTCTTTTAGAATGATTACAGCCAGCGACTCTTTAAGGGACAGCTGGCCTAAAAAAAATCTCAGGTGCTCAGATGAGCTGGAGTTAAACTCAGCTAAGCTAATTTTTAATCCGCCGTCCGAGTCTGAGATGGAATTGACTTGCTGTTCTCCTGGTTGTTGTTATTGACTTTTTGGGCTTTTCTCCATGTGTTTTTTGTGGTTCCAAGGGACTAAACTTCCACTTGACTTTACCATGACTGAACCTAGATAAATTGCTCTGAAAGGAGAATTAAAAAAAAATCTCAGGCCCTCCCTGCAGCACGGCTGATAGACGATTTATCTTCCCTTGTTCAGCGCAAGCCGGCAGATGCTTTTGGAAATGAGAAGCAGGAGAACGAGGTGAGGAGAATCGCACTTCGTAAACTGTCACTTTGTCACTTTCATTGCGCTGTGTTTACTCGTGTGCGTTCCGCCGGCTGCGTGTTAATGGCAGCAGATGCACAAACACTGGGACGATGACAGGGGAATGACCCCTTAATGAAGACAAATGTCCCGGAATCATTTCCGAGATCAATAAAGATGCTGGTCTGGGACGATCATTTGACTCTCTTAATCAGGCGTCCTCTGGGAATGATTCATTCTGCCTTCTGCGGGTAATGATTCCCTATTGATCTCTGAGTCAGTTGTCTAATGTGTACAGTAATCAGTCCTCAAGACAGTTAGTGTTATCCATCAGGAACAAAAACTTTATGTGAAGGCTACAGTTGCAAGAACAACGTAACTGAACCCTTTGGAATTGCCTGGATTTCTGCATTGATTGCTAATAAAATGAAGTCTGATCATTATACAAACCAATCAGCCATAACATTAAAACCACCTCAGTGTGTCTACACTCTTTATCCATTGTATCAGCTGACCACTGACCATATACGAGCACTCTGTAGTTGTACATTTCCAAACTGTAGTCCATCTGTGTCTCTGTATACTGTATTACCCTGTTCTTCAATGGTCAGGACCCCCACAGGACCAACACAGAGCAGGTATTATGTGGGTGGTGGATCATGTGACACTGACATGGTGGTGGTGTGTTAGTGTGTGTTGTGTTAGTGTGTGTTGGGCTGGTGTGAGTGGATCAGACACCTCAGTGTCACTGCTGGACTGAGAATCGTCCGCCACCAGCATCCTGTGGGCAGTGTCATGGGGGCAGCGTCCTGTGACCACTGATGAGCTATCGGCTCTGACTGCACATCTACATGGTGGACCAGCAAGGTAGGAGTGTCTAACAGAGTGGANCTCTGACTGCACATCTACATGGTGGACCAGCAAGGTAGGAGTGTCTAACAGAGTGGACAGTGAGTGGACACAGTGTTTAAACACTCCAGCAGCACTGCTGTGTCTGATCCACTCACACCAGCACAACACACACTAACACACCACCACCACCACGTCAGTGTCAGTGCAGTGCTGAGAATGATCCACCACCCACATAATACCTGCTCAGTGGTGGTCCTGTGGGGGTCCTGACCATTGAAGAACAGGGTAATACAGTATACAGAGAAACAGATGGACTACAGTCTGGAACTGTAGAACTACAGAGTGTCCTATATGGTCAGTGGAGCTGATGAAGTGGACAGTGTAGATACAAGGAGGTGAATTTGAATGTTACGGCTGATGGGTGTATATCACAATTATAGACAAACACAGTCAACTAAACTATCAGTACACAAGAACCCTTGTATTTAATAACCTTTAGACCTCTTTTAGCAGCAGTCACCTCAACGTTTTCTTGTAGCTGCAAGAAAGGATTAGTGCAAAGGATTAGTGCAAAGTTCAGGTGGAATTTTGGGCTATAGCCCATTGGATCATGACCCCGGTACATGTTTCCACTGCTCTAGTCCAGTGGTGGCATGCTTTTCCAGCACTTCATTGCACATAGGGGTGTTAGGTTTGTGTGTGGCTGCTCAGCCATGGAAACCCATTTCATGAGGCTCTTGATCCCCCATTCTTCTTCTGATGTTGCTTCCAGAGGCAGTTTGGAACGCAACCAAGGCCAGTAGATTTTTAAGTGCTGTCCTGCACCACTCTTAACTCGAGACGAAGCCTGGCTCAAGGGAGGAACCCATCCTCCTCAGGCTGATCCCAGATGAAGAGAGGAAGACAGAGCTAACGAGGCTGTACGGCAAGATACAATGAAGGAGCTTGGAACATCTTTCCGAAACGTTCCGATTAATCCAGGAAGTAGTAATATAAGGTCAGAACCATCCCATAGGTTCTCTGTTAAAGTGAGAGAAAGGGTTCATGATCTGTGCCAGATGCCGGTGGCTCTATTGTGATCATTTTAGTCAGGCTGGCTGACGAGCAGGAGAGCATAATCAAGTCCGGCAGGAGGGACTGGAGATCATCCAGGGACAGAAAACCAGCCAACAGAGACGAAGCTCTGGTGACTCTAGCAGCTCTGGTGACTCGCATGTGATCACTCAGGTCAACGTCGCTTATGGGGCTCAATACAGAGAGAAAGACTGATTAGCAGGATGGACAGGTAGATATTGCAGCTTGGAAGATTAACTCATACCTGAACTCAGCAATTAGGAGGGGTGTCCCCATACTTTTGGCCTTATGGCATTTGATCACATCACCTAAGATGTACATTAATGCCAGGCATCAACAAGGGATTCTTCTAGTAGTCATCATTCTTACCTAAACATCATTGTGAACCATTGGACAAACGGCATTTGGAGACCTGCTTTAGTTTCTAGGATTCTTGTGCAAAGTTTCCGGAGCTTTCTCTCAAAGGACATCTGAAAACGCTTGCGTACTCCACTTCCTGTAATCTATAAATCATATGGATATACTTGTGCCTTTGATTAGCATGGGATGACTAGGCTATATGAAACAGGCGAAAGAGAAAGATGATAGACTCCTTCCCCTGGAGGATGGAGACCCATTCTCTTTGATATGTGATGTTCCACGGTGATTTCCGCTGCTGGACGTGCACCTTTGATCTTTTGAAATGAGATGCGCCTGCTGCTCTCATCACACAAAGTCAATTCCACGAAGAACCGGTCTGCATTGGCGATTACTCTTTACACAACATAGCATTAAAGCTATCAGACAGTCACAATACATAAGCAGTAAGTGACATACACTATATTGCTGAAAGTATTGGCTCGTCTGTCTTCACACGCATATGAACCTGAGTGACATCCCATTCTTAATCCATAGGGTTTAGTATGATGTCGGTCCACCCTTTACAGCTAGAACAGCTTCACCTCTTCTGGGAAAGCTTTCCACAAGGTTTAGGAATGTGTTTATGGGAATTGTTGACCAGTCTTCCAGAAGCACATGTGTGAGGCCAGACGCTGATGTTGGATGAGAAGGCCTGGCTCACAGTCTCCGCTCATCCATGTCTTTATGGACTTTGCTTTGCGCACTGGTGTGCAGTCATGTTGGAACAGGAAGGGGCCGTCCCCAAACTGTTCCCACAAAGTTGGGAGGATGAAATTGTCCAGAATCTCTTGGTCTGCTGAAGCATTAAGAGTTCCCTTCACTGGAACTTGTTCAACTCCTGAACAACATCCCCACACCATAATCCCCCCTCAACCAAACTTTACACTCGGCCAGTCAAGTTCTTCCACAGCAAATTGACCGCCAAACCCAGACTCATCTATCGGATTGCCAGACGGAGAAGCGTGATTCGTCACTCCAGAGAACACGTCTCCGCTGCTCTAGAGTCCAGTGGCGGCGGTTTACACCACTGCATTCAACGCTTTGCATTGCGCTTGGTGATGTGAGGCTTGGATGCAGCTGCTTGGCCATGGAAACCCATTCCATGAAGCTCTCTACACACTGTTCTTGAGCTAATCTGAAGACCACATGTGACCCTTGCGCACTATGTGCCTCAGCATCCGCTGATCCTGCTCTGTCATTTTAAGTGGTCTACCACTTTGTGGCTGAGTTGCTGTCGTTCCCGATCGCTTCCACTTTCTTATAATACCACTGACAGTCGACTGTGGAATATTTAGTAGAGAGGAAATTTCATGACTGGACTTGTTGCACAGGTGGCATCCTATCACGGTACCACACTGGAATTCACTGAGCTCCTGAGAGTGACCAATTCTTTCACTAATGTGTGTAGAAGCAGTCTGCATGTCTAGGTGCTTGGTTTTATACATCTGTGGCCATGGAAGTGATTGGAACACCTGAATTCAATTATTTTAATTTGTGAGTGAATACTTTTGGCAATATAGTGTATTTATTAGGTAATACTTCGATGTTTAAGAGCAGCTCGTGCCAGCAGATTGTGTAAAAAGTGAATGACACAAAAAGTTTTGACACAAGGCTCTTCAAACTAAAGTGAGGGACATTTGTTCCATCCATAACAGTGTGGCTCACTATTTGGCAAGCATTAGATCACTGTTTCCCTTTTTAGTAGTTTATTTATGTTGTCTTTACAGCTTATTAATGATGTTTAAAGTGTGTATGACCTAATTCTACCCATTCCGTTATTCCATAAACCATTCATGAACCCTTTATAAAGCTAGTCCTCCTGTAAAGTGGGACCGTTTTATTTATTAGCCATGCTAAGGCTGGCCTAATTTCAGGTTGGTTTGTGTTGAGTCCCCATCCTCTGCCAGACAGTGACGCAATTTCTCAGTGGAACTGGTGTCACTAGGATCTCATGGGCCCCTGTGCAAAACCAATTACTGCCCCCCACCACCATAAATAATATGACAGTGTAATTTGCATGTTTATTCTTTATTGATATGTCTCGAACGAGTTGATGCTCTCAAGACATGCCACCCCAGCCACTAGCATCTAAAGCCTTTTGTTTGCTATACAGCATTGAAACACATGCAAATAACCACAAACACAGTGAAAATAATTGGTTGTCTGGCAGTGAAGATATTTATCATATAGGTTAGAAGAATACAGGTGTAGTGCCTGACTTCCCTCTACAGTCCAACATGGATCTGTTCAAGTCCATCATTGACACCTGATTAGTTCAGTGATAGGTTGATTAAGGTAAACCAGGTATTGCATAGTAACTGTAAATCCTGGACTTCATCCAGGTGAGATTTGGAACGTCGGGGTGACAGTTTTCATATTTGTCGAGTCTTGATCTCTGAGGTTCAAGTCTGAGTCTAATCTCAGATTTCTATGGTGTGAGTCTGAATCTAGTCTCATGAGTCTCTAGAGTACAAGTCTGAGTTGAGTCTTGAGTTTCTGAGGTAAGAGTCTGAATCAAGCTCTGAGTCTTTAGAATACAAGTCTTGAGACTCTGTGTGAGTCGGGGTTTCCATCTTTACATCTCTTAAGGTGCGAGTCTGAGTTTAATCTTGTGTCTCTAGAGTGAGTCTGAGTCTAATCCCAAGTCTCTAAGTTGTGAGTCTTTATTTCTGCAGTGTGAGTCTTTAGTCTCTGAAGTACAAGTCTAAGTTTCTGAAGTAAGAAACTGAGTCAAGCCTTGCGTCTCTGGACTGCAAATCTGAGTCGAGTCTCGATCCCTGAGGTACGTCCGAATCTAGTTTCGAGTCTCTCGGGTGTGAGTCTGAGCCACAGCTCAAACTTCTGAGGTGGGACTTAGATTTGAATCTCGGGTTCTCTGGAGTACAAGACTGAGTCTAGTCCTGAGTCTCAAAGAAGGGGTTCTCAAGCCTCAAAAGTACAGATCTGAGTCAAGTCATGAGTCTCAGGGATGTGATTCATTGTGGAATTATAAACAGCAAATTTGAACCGAATGTCTCCATCGTTATATGTCAGCAGATTTTCATTTGAAGCCTGCTACAGAGGCACTATGATCTGAAATCTCTCCAGAGAACGCTGAAGAAGCAAAAGCAGGAAGCGGATTCACCATCTAGAGGTGACCCCTTCCATTTTTCCCTTTCCAAATCACTAGCCACAGTTGTGCAACTCATGAAATGCCCACACATGGCAGATATTAAGACAGTGAATCACTTTCTGCTGTGGTAGAACATCTCAGCGAGAACACTAAAGATGAAGAGTGTGGACAGTATTATGCAAAGTGTGCTTTTGAAGAGTCTTTTCCTACCGACTTGGTGATACTCTAGAGGCTTTAAGGCCGAGACGGATCGTTTGAGGCGTCAAGGATGGATGTAGCCATTGAGGAGGAGGGGGGCGACACTTCCTAATGTGTCCCACGAGACCGCTGACTCTCTTTTCCTCTCCACACATCGAATTACCTGGGGAGGCAGGGCCACACTGAGCCGAAAGCTACTTCATGAATAAACAACAGAATCAAATGGTGGGGGGGAAGAGTAGAGTGGGGGTCCCGCAAGCTAACAAACTCCAGCGTTTTAATCTGTCGGAAAGCAGCGATTACTCCTAAGAGCACAATGGGGAATAGTCCTAGGTGTCTCCAATGAGGCAGACGGGGGGCTGGTTGCATGTTCATGCCCCGTTTTATATGCAGCAGCTGGGTGATCACAACAAAGTGTGCTGTTTGTATGGAACGCACGGCTGTGCATTTATTTACATGCAAACGGGCTTGCTTTAATGGTTAAACATGAAGGCCGCCGGGGCACAAACACATCGCTTCTGTCCCCTGCCTCCCGCCGCATGAGCATTTTTCCATCATAAAGCAATGCGGCTTTTGTATGCGTTTGTAAAGCAACAGAAACCCAGTGCAATACTAAGAGCGCGTTTGGCAAATTGGCAAAGCGATGCACACAGGTGGACCGCCACTGCACCCATAAGAGAGTAAAACAAACATGAATACATATTACAACCCCCCCACACCCCTCCCACCAGGACACACTACCGATAGCACCGGCAATGGATTCAGAGAAACGCATGAAGGTCAGCCCCGGTGCCAGGAGACCGCACCTTAAACATGTTGCGAAATGTTATGGAAATGTGATGCACGCATCTCTCGCGTCCATTCGGGAGAAGGCAGACTTACCAGACTTTGTTCTGGTTGGGCCTCTTGCACTCTGAATCGTGGCTGAGGCACATCTTAGCTTCATTTCATCTTGTGTTTAGGAGTTCCTCACACGCTCGGAATGTAATGGGTACATATGGATCTGAATGACGGGTTTCATAGCTAGGGGTGCCTTTGGATATCCTTGAGTGGAATCAGTATGACTTCCAGGTGTGCTGGTGTAACTGTTCGGCAAATTTGGGTTACTTTTCCATTCGCCAGGAACTCACCATTTTGTATGTGCTGTCAGTGGATCCTTGATCAAATCAAGCCCTTCGAAGACCAGATAACTACACTGATGCACCCTATCTTGGACATACGCTATACTGCCAAAAGTATTTGCTCGTCTGCCGTCACACGCATATGAACTTGAGTGACATCCTTTGCAGCTAGAACAGCTTCACCTCTTCTAGGAAGGCTTTCCACAAGGTTTAGGAATGTGCTTATGGGAATTTTTGACCATACCTCCAGAAGTACATTTGTGAGGTCAGACACTGACATTGGACGAGAAGGCCTGGCTCGCAGTCTCCGCTATAATTCATCCCAAAGGTGTTCTGTCGGGTTGAGGTCAGGACTGTGCAGGCCACTCAAATTCTTCCACACCAAACTCGCTCATCCATGTCGTTATGGACCTTGCTTTGTGCACTGGTGTGCAGTCATGTTGGAACAGGAAGGGGTCGTCCCCAAACAGTTCCCACAAAGTTGGGAGCATGAAATGGTCCAGAGTCTCTTGGTCTGCTGAAGCATTAAGAGTTCCTTTCACTGGAACTACGGGG
>CM067499.1:1138416-1181762 GCA_034552555.1 Semaprochilodus insignis
TCTGTGTGTGGAGGCACCGTGGTCAGCGCCAAGATGAACGGTTTGTTGTCACATGTCCACCTCTCCACCTCCACCCCTACCACACAATCTGCAGGAACTGTGTGAGAATATTCAAGCTGCATGGGATGGATTATCACAGGACACCATTAGGAACCTCTACAACTCCATGCTGAGACGTCTGGCATGCAGCATTAGCAAACATGGCAGCCTTGGTTTTAACCCAGACCCTCATGAGACTCAACTTGCATTTGATCTCAACTAGACATGATCTTGGACCACCTACCTTTTACATCCACCCACTGTCCACCTTCTAAACTTCTAGGGACACTGTACAGGTGTACAGTTATCCAGTCAAAAGCAGCTCTGTGGTCAGAAGCCGACTGCTGATGAAAGACTGGAGGTTGGCTTACACAAACCGTGCACCATCAGATGAGCCCCAGTCTCTGACTATACACCAACATGGTGGAGATACCAGAGTGAGGTCTCGCATGAAGTGTCCGCAGGAATTTGCAGGACAGTGATCACACCCAGCACCTCCAAGCCCAAGAGCGATAAACTGGGGCCTTTAAGCCGACGGGAGCGGAACATCAGATCTTCAGCGTTTCCCAAAAGTCCAACAGATTAATAAAGCAAATTTAAGGATAGCAGCAGGCGAGGCGGCGAGAGCGCAGCGCGTTTATGAATAAAGCAATATGGGAAAGCGATAACCCAGCAGGAGTTTCACCAGGCAAAACATGACCGATAAATAAAACATGCGCTGCCCTGCGAACAGCCTGCCTCCGAGCGCTCCGAAACCTTCATCCTCTGGCCTGCTATTAAATGCACATCTATCTTACTAAACGGAAATGAGTGGCAAATTTAAAGAGCAGCTCAGCCATGGAGAGAGAGAGAGAGTCAGAGTCAGGCTTGTGGCCACTATGTTCCCTTTCCCTACCTCTCTCTTGTAGCTCCACCATGCTGGTGTACACTTAGAGGCTGTAGTCCATCTGTTGATGCACAGTTTGCGTTAGCCACCATCGAGACCTTTATCACTGGTCAGTTTTAGATGGTGGACCACCACTGTCAGCTAACCGAGCCCACAGTTTATAACCATACAGCTATACAGAGTCCCAATAAGGTGGGTGTTTCTAATAAAGTGGCCAGTGAGTGGAAGTCCAAGGTGGGTGTTTCTAATAAAGTGTCCAGTGAGTGGAAGCACAAGGTGGGAGTTTCTAATAAAGTGGCCAGGGAGTGGAAGCACAAGGTCGAAGTTTCTAATATAATGGCCAGTGAGTGGAAGAATAAGGCAGGTGTTTCTAATAAAGTGGCCAGTGAGTGGAAGTCCAAGGTGGGTGTTTCTAATAAAGTGACCAGGGAGTGGAAGTGTAAGGCAGGTGTTTCTAATAAAGTGGCCAGTGAGTGGAAGCACAAGGTGGGTGTTTCTAATAAAGTGGCCAGTGAGTGGAAGCACAAGGTAGGTCTTTCTAATAAAGTGGCCAGTGAGTGGAAGCACAAGGTGGGTGTTTCTAATAAAGTGGCCAGTGGGTGGAAGAACAAGGTAGGTGTTTCTAATAAAGTGGCCAGTGAGTGGAAGCACAAGGTGGGTGTTTCTAAGAAAGTGGCCAGTGAGTGGAAGAATAAGCTAAGTGTTTCTAATAAAGTGGCCAGTGGGTGGAAGTACAGGGTAGGTGTTNAGTGGAAGCACTTGGTAGGTGTTTCTAATAAAGTGGCCAGTGGGTGGAAGCACAAGGTAGGTGTTAATAATAAAGTCATTTCTCCTGTGTGTGGGATTCTAAATGGAGAGGTGCCAGTGATGTCAATAGCTAATTTGGCTCCGTTCACTCTTTGTATTGGCAATGCCTGGCCAGGAGCCCCACATTTACATGGACTCTTAACACGCTGGCTCCCTTTTATCAACCTCCGGGTAAGAAGTGCTGAGCCAGGACGGGGTTTGGCCTTTTGTGTTCTAGTTAATATGATCACATGTTTAGGGGGGAACTGAGCCAGCAGCACCGCTCTTGTTCTGAGAGAGAGCTGAAAAATACGGGCCGCAGCAGAAGTCGATGGAGACTGCGCTGCATGTTTTGTCTGGTGCTGTGTTTGATAAATGAGGGCCGTATTGCGGAGCCTCTCTCATTGTGGACGAAAAAAAAAGTTCATTCTGGGAAAGTTGTTTTTTTCCTTCTTTCCTTAAATGCCAGGCTTTATCTTCGCTCCCTTTGTGGAAGTTGGAGGTGCCAGCTGTGATTTAACACAGTGTCAAGAGCTGTTCCAGCACTGGCACCAGCTCCGTTCGGGTCATTCTTCCGTCCATTCTGTGCCAGTTTTGTGCTTTGTCAGTGGCGCTTTTTTGTAGACAATGTTCCCCTGAGCTTTTGTTGCTCTCCGTTTTGTTGCTTTTGGCAGCGCGCTGCCCCTCCACAGTGCGCTGACAGGTGAGGAGGCTCCCTTTAGTCCGGGTGATGATGGGGTGCTGACAAAGCAGGTACACACGTACGCCCACAGGGGCACCACCGTATTACATTGGGCCCCACCACCACAGGCTGGGCTGAACCTGAAAATACATCACTGTGCAGACATGCATGAAACATACATACAGTGCATACAGTGGAATATAACAGGGGTGTCCAATCCTGGTTCTGGAGATCTACCACGAAGGGGAGTTCAGATCCAACTCTGTATTATTCAGATCAATCAGGTGTGTTAGATTAGGCCTTCCAGGTGGAATCGATGGTAAGATTATTGAATGCAAAATTGAAATATACCTTAACCTCTTCAATTAAAATACATCACTAGAACCATATACCAAAAGAATAAATGCAGCAGCAGATTTTTAGTATGCATACAAACTAGAAAATATGCAGAGGTAACAGTGAAAATGGAAAATGAATGCAAGTAAAAAGGCCTGGTGGTGGCGCTAGAGGAAAGGTGGTAGAGATAGGGGGATGGGGATGGGGAGACAGGACTGGTTTATTGGTACGGGTATGAGGAGACAGGACTGGTTTATTGGTAGGGGTATGGGTATGAGGAGACAGGACTGGTTTATTGGTAGGGGTATGGGGTTATAGGGAAACAGGACTGGTTCACTGGTATAGTTAGGAGCATGGGGAGACAGGACTGGTTCATTAAGAGGGATATGGGGATGAGGAGATAGGGCTGGTTCATTAGTTGGTGGATGTGGAGAAAGGTAGGTGTAACAAAGTGGCCAGTGAGTGGAAGTTCAAGATAGGTGTTTCTAATAAAGTGGCCAGTAAGTGGAAATATAATTCCTTCGGCCAAACTATGCCACTTCTGTTCTTTGGCAGCAGTGCTTCTGCTCACTGGGGGGTGTATTTTTGTGCAAGCCCACTTTAGTCATATAACACTGACCTATTGCCATTTGGATTGAGCACTTTTCATTTTTTCCCATTCGTGCCCAGTAGCTGTTTCGGTGGTTAGAAACAGCTGACCTGTGCTGACCTGGGTGGAGTGGTACAACAGAGAGCATGGGATTGAAAGTTCATCACACAGAACTATTTTTGGACCAATCTTGGTCTGTAATTGCGTTTTCCCTGCAGCCTCCTCAGTGCTGCTTTCCTGATTTCAAACACAGGCACGGATACGATCCTAAAGGAAGATTTGTTTCCAGTTCAAACTCATGTATTTTGTTAAAGCTATATGAGTGGACATAATAAGCTTCAACATTTATGACAATCAATAATTCAACAAGAACCTGAACATTAAAGTATGTGGACACAGGGTAAACATGACAATAAGATAAATGCAGTTTCTAGGGCAATAATACAACCAAGACCAAAACATATACAGTTTTTATTCTTTTTTTGAACAAAGTAATCTAATATTGAATGACCTTTTTGTCCAAATGATGTGATGTAGAATTTTTTTACACATAATTGGATAATTAGCTCTCATGCATAATGCCACACCCCTGCCTCAACACTGAACCAATCTCCACTGGGCCATTCAAAAATGCAAAAAAACGCAACATTTCGACCCATTATTTGTTGGCCTAGGGTTTTTAGGGTCATTATCTTTCTGGTGTTTTTGAGGCTGTTAAGGCTGAGTTATGGATGAGGTCCTGTAACATTCTTCTGTAGAATTCCTTGATATAATCCAGAATCCTGGTCCAATAGCAGCAAAACATTCGCAAACCGTGATACTGCCACCACCATGTTTCAAAGATGAATGAGATTCCTATGCTGGTATGCAATATTCAGTTTTGCCAAGCATATCATCTCTCATTTCAGCTATAAATACTGTATCCGTGTTTGCCGTATCTGTCCATATCTGTCCACAATGCAAACCTGTGACGATATGTTCATTGTGGAGCTGTGACAACCATGGGAATACTATTAATTATGCCATCTAATGCAACTGCGTTGTTTAAGCACCAACATTTGCAAACAAATCAGCACCAATCATCACCTTACTCCACCACTCCTCATGGTTCTAGTATCATCAGTAATGTATGCAACAATATGGTTACAGTCAATCATTTTTTTAACTCATATTTTGTTCAAATTTACTTCAGACTATTGAATCAACTGTTGCCTATTGTATTGTGAATTGAATCCAATCATTGGGCTGGGTGTATCGTTACACCCCTAACTTCACTTTTACTAGTATCTGTATTTTACCAAAGTATCAATACCTGAGTATTGATTTAGGCTACTTGACTCTGCTCCCAACAGTAGGAGCCAATGCTTAAGCCAGTAGTTGTCCGGGCTTTTCCACAAAGGGCCAGTATGGCTGCGGGTTTTCTTTCCAACACAGCAGGAGCTCACCTGTTCAGTTGTTTGAAGCCTGACCAACTGATTAAACAAGTGGAACCAGGTGTGTTCCTGCTGTTTTGGAATGCAAACCACTGCAGCCACATCCTCCCTTTGCAGATAAGATTGGACACCCCTGGCTTAGGCGGTTACCCCACTTGTGAGCTCCCACACTAAAGGTTTTGAAGTCTATTCCTTTGCATTGTTGGTTCCCAGCACACAGGTTCTCTTTCATATAACACTGCACCAAGTTTGTACAGATTTGACCATGATTTGCATACAGTGTGTGGAAGGACTGGCCTGGAGCGTTCTGGGGCTGCTCAGCATTGCTGACAAAACAGCCATCCCGTCCTTTAAAGTTAACATCAAGCTACTCTTTCTATTTTGAGACTCATTGACTGAAGAGGGCAAACCCTTCAGGTAATCAGCAGGTATTCGAGACATGTCTCCTTCAACTCTAATCAGTGTACCGCTTAATTCTTGGCCCTTCTTTGGTGCGCAATCACCATCTCTACAGCAGCCACTCTGTAGAAGACGGCAAGAATATGAGCCACCTGCTATACCATTGTGTAGAAGCCTCTTTACAATATTCGCTGGGGCATTGGTGTTAATTTTAATCATAGGGCTCAGTGACAAGATTGTTATATTTTCATTCCAGATGGCAATCATAGATCTAAAATGTGTAACAGGCTGCATGCACTGTGTCAGTCTTGGAAAGCTTGCTTTCTTAGTCTTGAGTCTCTGAGGTGGGAGTCTGAGTCAAGTCCCAAGACTCTGAAGTAAAAGTTGGAGTCATGTTTCGAGTCATTGAGGCATCTGTCCAAGTCAAGTATCGAGTCTCTGAGGCTCGAGTCCAAGTACAGTCTCAAGTCTCTGAAGTGTCAGTTCAAGTCTCGAAACTCAAGTCCAAGTCTGAGTCAAATCTCAAGACTCTGGGACACAAGTCCAAGTCCAGTCTTGAGTTTCTGAAGTTTGGGTGGAAGTGTGAATATGGAAAAGGACTAGAAGGACTCATGATCCAAAGCATATTGCATTTCCTATGAAACATGGTGGAGGCCGTGTTATGGCGTGGTCCTAGAAGGCAGCCAATGCCAAAGGAAAATGACCCAAAACATCCTGCAAAAGCAACCCAGAAGCTCCTTAAGGCAAAGAAATTGTTGAGCAAGGCAGCCAATGGAATTGAGTCACTGGTGTTTATTGGTGATGTGGCTGCTGATAGAAGAAGCAGGATGAATTCTGAAGTGTGTAGAGCTCTATGTGCTGTTTAGACTCAGTCAAATGCTGCAAAACTGATAGGGTGTCCTTCAGAGTATGGATAATGACCCAAAACATACTACGAAAGCAACCTAAGAGGTTTATAATATAAAGAAATAAGGTAAGTAGTCAGTCACCAGACCTTAACCCAACTGAGCATATTTTTTCCTGCTATATGCCATTGTGTCTCTCCAGGGGGAGAGGGCACTCATACATCTAAAATGTGTAACAGGCTGGAAGCACTGTGACAGTCTTGGAAAGCTTGCTTTCTTAGTCTCAAGTCTCTAAGGTGAGAGTCTGAGTCAAGTTGCAGGTCTCTGAAGTTGGAGTCATGTTTCAAGTTTTTGAGGTATCTGTTCAAGTCAAGTACCCAGTCTCTGAGGCTTGAGTCCAAATAAAGTCTCAAGTCTCTGAAGTGTCAGTTCAAGTCTCAAAACTCAAGTCCAAGTCTGAGTCAAAGCTCACGACTTTGGGGCACAAGTCTGAGTCCGGTCTTGAGTTTCTGAGGTGTGGCTGCAAGCAGTGTGCCAGTCTGGGAAAACTTGTTTTCTTAGTCTCAGATCTCTGAGGTGTGAAGGTGTGAGTCCAAAGTCTCTAGAGTATAAGCTGGAGTCATGTTTTGAGAATTAGAGGTGTCTGTCCAAGTCAAGTACCCAGTCTTTGAGGCTCGAGTCCAAGTACAGTGTCAAGTCTCTGAAGTGTCAGTTCAAGTCTCGAAACTCAAGTTCAAGTCTGAGTCAAATCTCATGACTCTGGGGCATAAGTCTGAGTCCAGTCTTGAGCTTCTGAGGTGCGGCTGCAAGCACTGTGCCAGTCTGGGAAAGCTTGTTTTCTTAGTCCCAAATCTCTGAGGTGTGAATCTGAGTCAAGTCCCATGTCTTTAGAGTAAAAGTTCATGAGTCATGTTTTGAGTCTTTGATGCATCTGTCCAAATCAAGTATCGAGTCTCTGAGGTTTGAGTCCAAGTCTCGAAGTCTGAGTCAACTCTCAAGTCTCTGAGGCACAAGTCTGAGTCCAGTCTTGAGTTTCTGAGGTGTGGCTGCAAGCACTGTGCCAGGACTAGAATGGCTCATGAGCCAAAGCATAAGGCAGCCAATGCCAATGGATAATGACCCAAAACATCCTATTAAAGCAACCCAGAAGGAAATGGCACCGGTCAGTCACCGGACCTGAACCCAATTGAGCATATTTGTCACTTACTGAAGACAAAACTGACAACTAGATGTGAATCAATTCAGGTTTAGTTGCAAGAGTCTCAAGTCTCTAAGATGCAGGTCTGAGGCTCTGAAGTGCATGATTGGGTTAAATCGTGAATTGAGACCAGTCACGTGTGAGTCACATCATAAGTCTCTGGAGTTTGAGTTGGCGACTCTTACTAAGTCCGTTAGATTACAGGTTGTACTGTAACCCACTTGTAATTTGAAGCCATACCAAACCTGAACTGCTGCCATATTGACAGACAGGGACACACTCATCAAGTCAGAAGCTTTATTTTGCACAGGGTCTTAAGTTTATAGCACGAGTTGAGTTGTAAGTCAGTGAACACGCGTCTCAGACTCAGTCTCTTACCTGTGATGGTATCCACTACAGCAGATGTTTGCTTTGATATGTGATATGACCCACTTTAGCTTTTGTAGTAAAAGAATATTGTATGTAACCACAAATTCATAGAACGGTGATGACAGCAATATTTTAGTTCACCTTTAGCTTTATAAATGGCTAAGAAATGGAGGAGATCTCACCTTTCCAGGATCCCCAGGTACATAATTTAACCACAGTTCTAACTGCTGAAGACAATCGCGGACAGCAACAGTTTTTGAGACAGTGATTGGAGGGCTGAGAAACTGAGGCGGAGCTTCATGGCTGGTTACCTGTCCAAAGTGTTTCCTGCCTTCTGATTGCCTAACTGCTGAAGACTGAAGGCTTGAGGCAATCGCGGATAGCAACAGTTTTTGAGACAGTGATTGCAGGGTTGAGAAACTGAGGCGGAGCTTCATGGCTGGTTACCTGTTCAAAGTGTTTCCTGCCTTCCGCTCCAATGAGCGCTGGGATAGGCTCCGGCACTCCCTGTGATCTAGAAGATTAAGTGGCTTAGAAGATGAATGGATGAATGATTGAATGAACAATAACATCGCTCATACAAGACAAAACATTTATAAATACATATATATATATATAATTAATTAATTTCATTCCTCATTAAAATATATATGGTGAACGTTTTGCCATTAAAAATGAGCACTACAGAAAGATGGCAGCTTATCCTCCTACTGTCTTTCCTCATAGCAGTACTTTTTTGGGTATGCCTTCAATTGCACCACACAACACCCTCTAATGATACATTCCCAACACTGCTGTGTGGCCTGGGAAGGGTTATATTCTTCCATTTATTCTTTTTTCCCATTTCCGTCACTAATTTTCCGTCATGGTGACCATGCAATGCTAGCTTGTCAGGGCCCGGCATTTATCTTTGGCTAGCAGCAGCGCAGGTGCGCACAATCGTCAATCAGGTGCTTTGGCTCCAACTTTTGGCCCACCAACAAATTTATATAGCAGTCCTATTCCAGGTGGATGCTTTCGGTGAGATCAGCGCCATGCTTGAAATAAACTCTTCCAGGCTCTCTCTTGCTCTTGGTCCTTCGGAATGAATCCTCCAAATCAGTTTGCAGCTGGGGAGAGTTTTGAAAGGCATACAGTTCTACTGAATCCCCCCTCTCCCCCAACGGAGAGCCATATTCAGCCGGATCGGAAATTGAAAACTGGATTGTAATGACTAATCCTCACATTTGAAGAACTTTACAGGGGCGAATGAAAGTGGTTCTGAGAGAATAATGGTGGGAGGGGAGGTGGGGGACGTCCAAACTAATTCAAAGCCCTTAATTGAACGGGCTCTTATTTCCTTTATATTAAACGCCTTGAATGAGATTTGCAATGCGTAGCTTGCGTCCAGGGGCAGCACATTCTCAAGAAGTGGCCTCGGAATGGGAAGAAAGAAGCCAGAACGCTTTGAACACATGCGATATGCTTTGTGATCCGTTCAGTTATATAGCATGGCTTTGTCTATTATGTAACTGGCGATATAAATGACATAGGAAGGACGAAGGAAGCTCTCAATGAGCTAGCTCTTAATAGCTCTCGCAAATGAGCTTGCCTTAAAACAAAGGGAACCCCACACGGCTTAATTAAAGCAAACATGTTACTGGTTTTAATCGTCCTCTGGCAAAGAGCTATTGTTAATCATCCGCTAATCACACACAGAAAGCCTATTCCGAATTGCGGAGCCGAAAGAGGTCTGCCGAGAGCGCGGACTGGAAACATTAAATGACTTTTAATTCTCCGCCTCTGAGGGTCTTTTTAAAATACAAAGCATACTTAATATGGCATATGTGTTTAAGGTAATTCCAATGGCTCATAATAGGAATACTGTCAGGTCCATAAGTATTCGGACATTGACACTATTTTTGTTTGGGAATTTTGCTTCTGTACCCCACACACAATGGATTAGCCAACAATTAGCTGATCAATATGTGACTGAAGTGACTTTTGGCTCTAATTCAAGGGGTTTAACAAACATTGCATTAGGCATTTTGGAATTACAGCCATTCGTAATTGGTTGAATTAAGGAGGCTGCCAAATCAAGGAAATAGAAAGTCTGGGCTAGTAAGCCAAGACAAAAAATGAGTCGCTTTGTGTGTTTAAGGTGATAGTACCTTCAGGCTCCTGCAGATGGCGCTGCACGAGGATGATGGGGCTATAAATACCTGTGGGATGTGAATGACGGGACCCATAGATTGGGAAGAGGTGCGATAGTGCAGGGAATGTCTCGTTCCATCTGTGGGAAATGGCTCCAAAGCAGATGTTAATGATTGGCTAAAAGGAGTGACTGTATTTGGGAGTGCCAAAGACCATAGTGTGAAGGAAGTAGCTGAATCTGCAGGTGTATGGCTGCGTACAGTTATATGGGTCTACCAGCAGTGGCTAAAATCCCAGTCTCCAGGGAATTCTCCTCGGAATTGTGCCAGGGAAGGCGTCCACCAAATCTAGCCCAACTGCACAATTCCTTGGTGCTAGAATGTCTGAACATTGATGTGGCCTACATCCCGAAACCTGTCCAGTCCCTGCCAAATCCAATCACAGCTGCTATTGGTGCTCTTGGAGGTGTGGATATGTACATACAGAGGGTTTACCTCATGGTGCTAGCTAATGGTAACAATCAGGAACAGTTCCGGAACAAGATATTTGGACAGATGAAACCAATATTAACTTGTCCCAGAATGATGGAAAGAGAAGAGTGTGGAGAAGGAATGGAGAAGCCCATGATTTGAACCAAACCACATTATCCGTGAAACATGGTGGAGGTAGTGTTATGGCTTGGGCATGTGTGGCTCCCAATGGAACTGGATTACTGGTGCTTATTGATGATGTGACTGCTAATAGAAGCAGCAGGATGAGTAGTGAAGTGTCTAGAGCTCTACTTTCTGCTCAGATTCAGTCAAATGCTGCACAACTGATTGGATGGTGCATCACAGTACAGATGGATGAAGAGCCAAAACATACAGCGAAGCAACCAAAAAGCTTCTTAAAGCCACATTAACATAATGACCTCAAAACCAACTGAGCATGGTTTTCACTTATGGAAGACAGAACTGGAAGCAGGAACACTCCAAAACAGGGCGACCCAAAAGCAAGGCTGCTGCAGTGAAAGCCTGGCAGAACTTTTGGTGATGTCCATGCATTCCAAACTTCAGGTATTCATATATTAATAATATCCCATGTACAAAATTGACATTGTTAGTGCAATATTGTGGTGTGGTTCGCCATGAATGGCCACTTTACCATGGAAGCATAGTGGGGGTTTGCCATGCAAAGTGGCTCTCGGCATGCGCTACACCCCTGGTTTAACAAGGGACAATTGTCATTGTTCATGTTGTTGTTGTTGTTGTTGTTGTTGTTGTTTGTTATTGAATTGTGTTTTGTTGTGTGTGTGTGTGTGTTTGTATACCCTCCTTGTGTGTTGTGTCATCCCATGCTACCCGCTCCCTGTGTTTAATTACTGAACTTGGATCAACTTAATCACATGTAGTAGCTACAAATGACAAAACGTGATTTGAATAAAAGCTAAATGTCAAAATGCCAAGGTGAAACAAAGGAGTGTAATTGCAAGATTGGGATTTGCATAAAAAATGATTGGGGAAAATACAGCTGTAATACTTCATTGTAAGCTGGTAAGGTATCTGATTGTGAGCATGCATTATGCATCGGGTAATACCTCATTTAGGCTGGGCTTCATTCCAACACTCACGAGTTCCACGGTGATAGTGATAACAAGAACACCAGCAACATGCCTATGGAACCCCCCACACTTATCATGCTCATCACTTCCCCTGTAGCTCCACTTTGCTGGTGCACTGTGAGAGGCTGTAGCTGCTAATCTGCTAATGCACCTTTTGTGTTAACTATCCACTAGTTAGAGTTCAGCCTGAGAAAATAAAACCCAGACATGAACAAAGCGGCACTTAACTCAGTTATTACCTCAATACAGCTTCAACAAGACCTTTATATACCCTATATAAACACCCATGAACACCAGAAAGGCACTACTTGACTTTCTCAATGAGTCTGATAACTCGAGCCAAAAAAACTGTCCAATAGCAGAAGAGCTAAGGAACATTCTTATCGGACAGTCCTCAGATCTTCACTGAGGTTATCCAGTTTACTGAGAAATCCTGCTTCGTGAAGTACCCACTAGGACTGACACGACTAGCACTCAAAATGTAAGACTGGTATAAGACTTGTAAGTCCAGTCCAAGAAAAAACAGTACAAAACACAAAATAATTGTAAATTGTATATTTTATATATTCTAAAACATTTTCACATGTTTCTAAATTGTATAATTATGAACATTTAGTGTATATATTGTAATTATGTTCCATTAATTATATTCCATTCTTACTTTTTAGATATCTATCTATCTATACACACACACACACACACACACACACACACATACACACACACACTATATATATATATATATATATAGCTTTTTACTGCTAGTAATACCATGTATGACTATGTATGTGACACGTAAACTTTGATTTGATAATTAATAAATCATAACTCCACTAGGACATGGTTTAAGACTCATGACAGTCCTAGAGTGACGTTTTTCTCCTTAAATTGGTCCCATTGTAAATTTGAGCAGGATTGGTTGGTTCCCCTGCCACATCTTAATATTGTTGATAGTTAAACTAATGTGTAAAGCCTTCAGTCCAGCTCCTGAAGTCCCAACCAGCAGGTCATCGTATTTAGCTATATCTGCCCAGATAACACAGAGAATGGACAATTTTCCATTAGACAATCCAAGAATCTGCAGTTTAAATACAGCACTACTACAGTATATGGCTACATGCATCATCATTAGACCTTCTTTGGAGATCTAGAAGGTTCCCCTCTTTTATTGTTCAACTAATATACAAGTTATGTAGTTATACAGACCCTTATTGTAGCATCATTGTGTAGCTCTGGGCTCAACTGATTTACATGCTGCATTTGTCCATGAACCACATTTAATGCTTGTGTATAAACAGCATTTAGGAAACCTCTTGATGACATCAAAACCCAAAGCCATCCTGACTGACCAACAGCAGTTGAGCAGGTTTGGGAAGGATGTATGGAAACTGTATTGTATTGGACCCAGATAATGCCACCACATAAGCTGTGACTGAATCGTACCTAATAGCGTGTAATACCTCCACCAGCACCAATAACAGCTGTGATTGGATTTGGCATGTACTGGACAAGTTTCTGGATGTAGCCCACATCAATGTTCAGACACTCTTCCATCAAAGTATTGGTCAGTTGGTCCAGATTTGGTGGACGCCTTCCCTGGCACAATTCTGAGGAGTGGTTGGTGTAGCTCAGCGGGTAACACCACTACCCACCAGGTAGCCACCACATGTGGGAGACTGGGGTTCGAATCCCGGTCTGGGTGACTGTGCTGTGCTACACCAATAAGAGTCCTTGGGCAAGACTCCTAACACTACATTGGCCTACCTGTAATATGATTAACCTTGTAAGTCGCTCTGGCTAAGAGCATCAGCTAAATGCCATAAATGTAAAATTCCCTGTAGACTGGGATTTTAGCCACTGCTGGTAGACCTGTATGACCGTACGCTTCCATACACCTGCAGATTCAGCTACTTCCTTCACACTATGGTCTTTGACACGCCCAAATGCAGTCACTCCTTTTAGCCAATCATTAACATCTGCTTTGGAGCCATTTTCCACACATGGAACGAGACATTCACTGCATTGTACCACCTCTTCTCAATCTATAAATCCCGTCATTCACACCCTGCAGGTATTTATAGCCCCATCATCCTCGTGCAGTGCCATCTGCAGGAGCCTAAAGTTACTAACACCTTAAATACGCAAGGGGCCTAGTTTTCTGTCTGGCAGTGGAAGCAGGATCTTCTTGGACCTTATTAGCAAATGTGCTGAGACTGACAGCAAATGTGCCTTTAACTATGAAACTATAAGAACTGTTGAGGTCCAATGAGGCCATAGACATATTCAACATGGCCAAGTCGGAGATGGAGATGACCGTGCTCTACTCACTCCATGATGTAGACATGATGATACCTACCCCCAGACTTGGCCAGGAGATATGGGCACAAGCCCCCAGCGTTGTAACTGTCCACTCACTGAGGATACACATTCCAAAATCCCATCGCTCATGGGCTATTCCAACATGTAAACCAACTGAACTCTGGGCTACCCGGATATACTACACAAATATACTATTGGTCTGTGCACTACCCACATTATGAACCCAAGGTCACACATTTTGTAGATATTTTAATGAAAATTGATTAAGTCAGGTGTACCAATGGCTTCCCCAAATGCCCGAATGTGGCTTTACTTAGGGAAATCTGAGCCCTAATGAATTCCTATAAAATCTCTCTGAGTTTAATGACTACACAGCGACAAAGAGCTTATTCTTCGTTCCCACCCAGTTGTTGTGCTCCACCAGTCATTTAAGCCCAATATCTCCTCTGAATTCTCTTTTAATTTAACCACCAGTCAGAAGGAAGTGAGAGATGACCTATTAGGAATAATCCTCCAGGGTGGCTGGTCAGTTTGTTAGCATTGATTCCTGGAGAAACTCTTCGGAAGCTCACTGTGCAGTGCATTTTAACACTGGGACGGATGTCTTGCATGGTGCATTTATTTCAGTTCCTCACCCTCATTCTTCTCATTCTGGCCTTCTTAAACTTTACTTCTGGTGCAACACCTGAATGAAAAATTAAAGATCCTTCCTTCCACGACCTAAATCGCTCCTTCGTGACCCACATTATGAAGAAATCGCATGTTTTTACAGATTTATTTTCACCATTTGCGCTCTACTTTTCACTCAGGGCCCACTCTGACCCACACTTGCAGAAACCCCATCAGTGGTGTCTCAGCATGCTTCAATAAAAGGTGCTTCAGATACTTCCACTCACTGGCCACTTTATTAGAAACAGCTACCTTGTACTTCCACTCACTGGCCACTTTATTAGAAACACTTACCCTATACTTCCACTCAGCCGCCACTTTATTAGAAACACCTACCTTGTACTTCCACTCACTGGCCACTTTATTAGAAACACCTACCTTGGGCATCCACTAACTGGCCACTTTATTAGAAACACCCACCTTGTACTTCCACTCACTGGCCACTTTAATGGAAACACCTACCTTGTACTTCCACTCACTGGCCACTTTATTAGAAACATCCACCTTGTGCTTCCACTAACTGGCCACTTTATTAGAAACACCTACCTTGTACTTCCACTAACTGGCCACTTTATTAGAAACATCTACCTTGTACTTCCACTCACTGGCCACTTTAATGGAAACACCTACCTTGTACTTCCACTAACTGGCCACTGCATTTGCTCCATGTACCTAATAGTTCCACTATACAGGTGAACAACTCCAGACCACAGCAAGGTGGAGCAACAAGGGGTTTCTAATAAAGTGGCCAGGAGAGTGCATATACCTTAGATCATAGTGATACTTCAGTGCTAGTGCTCCTCTGGCCATGATTTCCATAGACAGCCCTCTGCATGAGGTACAGGCCTGTGGCAGCTATTTATGGTGTTATTGACCAAACCTGAGGTCACAGAGGTGCATGGCTCGAAGATTCCCGTTCCCCTTCAGATGTAATTCACAACCCTTCACAATTCCTCCGGTTTATTAGATTGTCAATGTTTGCTTGGTTTTACTGCAGGACTACAAAATCATAACAATGACGACTCAATCGTAAATAACACCCGGCGTTCCATTACCGCCGCCGATAAATATTGGAAAGGCACGATCGGGGTCATTTTCTGGGGTGTCTTTGATGTCTGTGTAGCTGAGTGTATTGATGTGCGGTTCTTTTTCTCTCCTGAAAGCTGCGTTCAAACAACACAAGGGTCATCCGTGCGTGTCGGCAGCAAGTTCAGTCCAACGGCCAAGCCGGCAGCCACGGAAGTGTCGGCATATGAGTGCAGATGAAAGGAAGGCTGTTGTTTTTTTTTTATCACCAATATACAGTTAAATTAGCAGCGGGGATCCAGCTAGGTAAAGTCTTTATGTTGAATACTTCAATGGGAAACTGTAAATAAACATTTTTGGGCTTTTCCTGCAGAGGAAGCTTTTCTCATTTGATCTTAAGTCCTGATTGCGTCTGCTGGATGTTGTCATTTCTTTCCGTCTGGATGCAAAAGTGCTGAGCTCTCTGTTCTGCCGTGTTCAGGTAAAGATTTACTCTGATTTACCTCAGTTATACAGCTCCCATTTCTAGCTGATGTCTGTGAAGAACATCTAATCTTAGCCTAGCAAGAAGAACTGCAACTGACGTTTAGCGCATTTCACAGTGTGGCAACACACGCTGTGCATACATACAAGCTTGTCCATTGTTGTGAAAACATTGGCTGGAATAGTGGGCTGTAGCTTTCTCTTTCCGGAACACTTACCTTGTACTTCAACTAACTGGCCACTTTAGTAGAAACACCTACCTTGTGCATCCACCACCTGGCCACTTTAGTAGAAACACCTACCTTGGGCATCCACTAACTGGCCACTTTATTAGAAACACCTACCTTGTGCATCCACTCAGTGACCACTTTAGTAGAAACACCCACCTTGTGCATCCACCAACTGGCCACTTTATTAGAAACACCTACCTTGTACACCCACTAACTGGCCACTTTATTAGAAACACCTACCTTGTGCACCCACTAACTGGCCACTTTATTAGAAACACCTACCTTGTGCATCCATATACTGGCCACTATTATTAGAAACAACTACCTGGTGTGTCCACTTACCGGCCACTTTAATGGAAACGCCTACCTTGTACTTCAACTCACTGCTTTATTAGAAACACCTACCTTGTGCTTCCACTCAGTGACCACTTTAGTAGAAACACCCACCATGTGCATCCTCTAACTGGCCATTTTGTTAGAAACACCTACCTTGTGCATCCATATACTGGCCACTTTAATGGAAACACCCACCTTGTACGTCCACTAACTGGCCACTTTATTAGAAACACCTACCTTGTACTTCCACTAAGTGGCCGCTCCATGTACCTAATAGTTCGACTATACATGGGAACAACTCCAGACTATAGCAAGGTGGACCAACAAGGGGTTTCTAGCTGATGTCTATGAAGAACATCTAGTCTTAGCCTAGCAAGGAGAACTGCAATTGACATTTAGCACCTCTCATGGTGTGGCAACACACGCTGTGCATACATATAAGCTTGTCCATTGCTATGAAAACATATAGTGAGCTGTAGCTTTCTCTTTTTGGGAAAAGTGGCCTGAATGCAATCGGAAAACTGTCACTAGGAAAAGTGGCATGTGTTAAGTAAACTCAGACCGACTTGCTTATGCGTAGAATGAATATAATCTGACTGACTTTTGGAGTCATTTCTGTTGGATGACCACTCCAGGGAAGGGTAACAATGGTATCAAGCTTCCTCTCTTAGTACAGTAGCCTGACAGTAGATCTGTGAAGTCCATAAAATGCACCTACAAATGGCATGGCATGGTATATACCAGTAAACATGCATGATAAAGACCAGACTTTTATATTGAAGATGTTTCAAACAGGTTTCTAGAGGTGGTTTGACATGCACTGCTGCTTGAAAGTCTGATCTGACCCTCATTTAATCCTCATTTAAGAAAGAGAATAGATCAAGAGAAGCTAATTAAAGAAATAAGACAAAAGGTGTACAGTTTTTAATTCATCCATTGAACAAATTAATGTGACATTATATGTCTATGTTGGCAGAAAGAACCGGTGTGACACCCTTGAGCATCAATGACTTCAATCAAATGGGTCCTGTGACTGTTGATCAGTCCTGCACATTGACTTGAAGGAATCTTGGCCCATTCCTACTTCAACTGTGTTATGCTGATGGGCTTTCTAGCGCAAACCTCACAGGTCTGGACTTCGACTCATAGTCACTCCGAAATGTCTTTCATAGCTTTATATCTCAACCATGTCTTGGCTGATCGACAGTATTTGAGGTAGATGGGAAAATGTAAACCAAATGTTTTGAGCCCAGACACTTGAGCCATCGAGACTTATGTAACATTGGAACATAAGCAGCAGTTTAACAGAACATTGAAACCGAGGTCACTATTATAGAACAGAGATGTCGCCTGAAAGTTTCTGAAACCTTTTCTCATGCATTTTCACGTTTGCAGTCATACAGAATATCGATGTATAGTCTTCAAACAGTTCTTGGGATCTTGGGACTCTCCTTGGCTCAAAACTGTCCCTTTTGTTGAAATGCATGGCCAGCTCTACGTGTGATGTTAGTCAAGCATAGGAACTGGAGTGTTAAACCTGAACACAACCAACTCTCAAACTCCAAGCACTACTCAGATAGCGAATTTGATAAGGCCCGAAACAGCATTTACTGTGGCCCATATATTGGCATGGAACGACAGCATAGAAGTTGGCCAGGATGAGGTTGCTGGAACCAAGCCTCTGTACAGCAATGAGAGGGTTGCATCTCTGCTATACTGAAATCATAATTCTACCAGAAAGACTCAAAAGGCAAAAGTAATGGAAAATAATATTTTAATACTCTTTAATACAATTTGATGGATAACAGCTCCTAAGCACTTGAGCATCTTTTGGTGAAGGTCCATCCTGGGCCCAGGTCTTGACGCGTTCAGACGCTTGCAGATAATGACGGATGTGGACGTCTGGTGTGGAACCTCCACCCTGGACAGCACGACCAGGACCAAACTAGTGGTGGTGGGTAAGATGAAGGAGGACGTTGAAACATCAATACCTGAAAGCAGCAAAACAGGAATGTATGCTGAATTCTTTTAGGTGGCAGGCTGCAATTGGCCCGATGTAGCATTGGAGTCTTCGTGGTAGAACTTGCGCTAAAACCCAACACTCAATCACAAGTACAAGTCACACATGGCCCAAATCAGTTCCTCAGATTTGTTATTGGTCTACATTTGGTTAATACATTCAGGTTACCTACAGGTGTCAGGCTGCAATTGGCCAAACGTAGCATTGGAGCCTTCCTCGCTAAAACCCAACACTCAATCACAAGTACAAGTCACACATGGCCCAAATCAGTTCTTCAGATTTGTTACTGATGTGGTTAGTACATTCGGGTTACATACGGCAGGTTAGGGACCTTGTTGTTCTACATGTGTTGGGCCAGTTTTGAGAGCCGAACTTGGCCTTGGCCCGTGCTATTATTCCATGCAGTGATGTGGCCCAATTTCGGGCCATGTCAAATTTGCTATCTGGTTAACATCAAACAGTGTAAAACTAGCGAGTTCACACATATCAAACTGCCTGTTACAAAATTCTAAAATCAACTGATTGGATAAGTGCGAGTCGGGCCTTAGACATCAGCCCCTACCTAGCCGCCTTATCTCGTTTCATCTCGTGTTCCGAATTCGAGGCCCTGCCGATTAAATGTTTGATGCCTATCTCACCACTGTGGCTCCGAGACCAAATCTGACTCCTCCAGCACTCTCTCCCTCTCTCGGCTTCAGCCGTGATGAAAGGATACAAAGAAAAAAAATCGCCTGCTTTCAAGGCAACTCTTGGCTTTGGGCAAGTGAAATTACTTTGCCATTAGTGTTGCACAATACACTTCAAACAGAGTTCTGAGATTGAACTGCCGGGCAGATAAGATGCGGGGGAGACAAGGCTGCCGTGATTTGCCGGATCAGTGGCAGCGGCAGCAGTAGGCTGAGGCGAGCGCGGGTTGTAAGCTCGTGTGCCCTCCCCACTTTTCCCTGTGCCCTAAGAAAAAAAAGGCTGGATTCCCCAAAATGGAAACGCAAACACTCTCTCAAAGGGTGGAGCTGACTGATCTAGATGATACAGGCGTGCAGTGTTACACTCAACGTCATGTGCCAGTTAACTTCCATGCGGCCCTTCAAATAGTGGATGGTGACATTTTAAGGTGCTTTAGATACAGATTTACTCCCTGTCCACTTTATTAGAAACACCCACCTTGTACTTCCACTCCCTGTCCACTTTATTAGAAACACCCACCTTGTACTTCCACTCACTGGCCACTTTATTAGAAACACCTACCTATAGTTCCGCTCACTGGCCACTTTATTAGAAACACCGACCTTGTACTTCCACTCCCTGGCCACTTTACTGGAAACACCCACCTCTACTTCCACTCACTGACCTCTTTATTAGAAACACTTACCCTGTAGTTCCGCTCACTGGCCACTTTATTAGAAACACCTACCTGTATTTCCACTCACTGGCTACTTTATTAGAAACACCCACCTTGTATTTCCACTCCCTGTCCACTTTATTAGAAACACCTACCCTGTACTTCCACTCACTGGCCACTTTATTAGAAACACCCACCCTGTAGTTCCACTATCTGGCCACTTTATTAGAAACACCTACCTTGTACTTCCACTCACTGGCCACTTTATTGGAAACACCTACCCTGTACTTCCACTAACTGGCCACTTTATTAGAAACACCTACCCTGTACTTCCACTAACTGGCCACTTTATTAGAAACACCTACCTTGTACCTCCTCTCGCTGGCCACTTTATTAGAAACACCTACAGTGTACTTCCACTATCTGCCACTTTATTAGAAACACCTGCCTTGTACACCATTGGTACTCTATAGGTCCTTATACATCCACTATATTAAATTTTGGCACCTTTGGTAAAGATGGTCATGTAGCTCGATCTCAACTCTCAAACTTTTAAATGATGTAAATTTATTTTTGAAAAAATATACGTCACAGTTATTGGAACCCCTGCCTTGTACCAAGTAGCTTGTGAAGCCTCTCTTTGCCATCAAAACGATGAGTCTTTCATAATGCTCGATGAAAATACGTACCAAGCAGCTCCTCTCCAGATCCTCTCCAGATCCTTCAGGGTTTTCCCTTTTGACTTACAGCTATCAGCTCGACTAGTTTCATTCATCTCAAATCAGCACTTTGAACAAAATGAGGCGAAGCATAAAACGTTGACATGAACCCAAACCCGAAAACTACTTTCCCGAAGCCCCCGCTCCGTTCTGGTCACGTCCATGGGCTCTTACAAATGGTGAAACTGAACCGCAAATGAGCTACTTTCTGAAGGTGTTCTACATGCAGAACTCCACCATATTGTTTTAGCCACAAGCCCCCCAGATCTCAGACCGCTGCTCCTCCTCTGAGATGCCTCTTAAACACCTGCCCAAAGCCATTACGGGAAAATCCGTCTTCATGGTAGCTTCACGTCTCACGCGTGAGTGACTTCAAATGAACGCTACTAATCCCTGCGCCTTCCCTTCACTTTATATACATCCAGAACGCCGCTTAGCGTGATCCGCTGTAGATCCGACTCCGCACCGGCCCCACCACGTCGGCGTAGTTGTTTGTATAGACGTTTGTTATGTGTCGGAATATGATCCCGGTTAATGCCGTGATCCGTCTTCATTGTAGAGTTACGTACTGCAGGATTACCAGAAAGAGTCTCTTAAACCCCTCAGCGCAAAAAAAAAAAAAAAAAAACGAGTTCTGAAAGAAACTGCCCTGCTCAGACGGATGAAAGTAGTAAATATCCGCCTGTTCTGCTCACCCCATGAACTCCCGAGTTTCCTCCGGTATGAGGTGATCTCCACGGCCCTCGTTTTGTTTTTCAGAGAGGGGAAGAAGGCCAGCGTTCCCCTCCACCCCCAACCCTCAGCGCTTCCACTGCCTGGGTAATTATTCGCCTGCCTGAATGGAATGCAGCTTGACATTTGCTATTCCCTCCGCAGGCCGAGGAAATTGGAACAAAAGCATGCATTATTGCTTACTCCTCGCTGGGCTGATGGTCCTAGATGGATGTGCTTGTTTTTCTTATTCTTCTACTGAGTTCCAGACACGTTCCACTTCTGACCATTATTTCGGAACGAGCAAGTTTAAGGTATGCAACGTTTTTTGCATTCGGCTCACAATCTGAATTTATATCTCCGGTCATGAGGACGGACAGGCGGCTCGTTAGCAAAGAAGCCTGGGAAACGCTTTTCCTCGTGCCGGGTTTTAATAACGAGCGATTTGGTGACCCTTTAATTTGGCACACAGGGAACTTGTTTCTGGATTCAGCTGAATTTGATTTTCGTTAAATTGCGCTTTTTACAACGGACGTGTCCCAAAGCATCATTCCCGAAACGTGGGTTCAGGTGGCGGCCAAAATTTCCTAAAAGTTTGAGGAAGAACCTTTGGAAGTAACCCAGGCGTAAGAGTACAAACTCCGGAAGAGCATGAGATTCAGTTCTCTAAAGGAGAAATTCCCTAAGAGCTTGAGGAACACTTTCATGGAGCATGATGAAGAACATCTGAGAAGAACCACGACTCCCTAAATTTGTGAAGGAGAAACATAGAGAGGAAGCAAGACTCAAACAGAAACCCCCCAAGAGCATGTGGAACATAGGAACACTTTCATATAGCATGATGAAGAACCAGACTCCCTAGGATCATGAAGAGGAAGCACCAAGAGTAACCAAGCCTCAGAAGGAGATACTACCTAAGGAGCTAAGCAACAGAGAAACTGTATTAAAGAGCATGATGAAGAACATCTGAGAAGATCCAAGACTCCCTAAGATCATGAGGGGGAAGCACCAAGAGGGAGCAAGACTCCAAAAGAGATACTACCTAAGATGATGAGCAACACTGAGGGGAACCAAGGAAAACCTCTGTAAGAGCATGAGGTAGAACCACTCAAGGCAATTTCACATCAAGGGAGATCCATATCAGCAAAACCAGGAGACTAGACAAAGAACTAGGCTCAGAACTCAACCGAATCAGCACAGAGACTTTGCAAAGAGAGCAGTCCTGATGAGTCCTGGATCAGCTGCAGGTGTGAGGAATCGGAGGAGAATAGATGAAGCCAGGGTGGAGCCGGAAATGGTAAACAAAAGCACATGGCCTACACATATAAAAGATGAAAAGAAGAAACGAAGCAGTGTGTACACAATAGTATCTAGCCATGTTACCTGTTACCAGCTGGCAAGTAAACCAAACCATAACTGGTACCAAAGACAGCTTTAACACTTGAAGTACTGTTAGATATCATAAAACCATATTAGTGTGTCTAGTACCTTAGCGTATATACTAGCATATAATATAGCTAAAATATATATACTAGCATGTAATATAACTAAAACTAGCAGATACTAGTATATAGTATAACTAAAACTAGCAGATACTAGTATATAGTATAACTAAAACTAGCACATACTAGCATATAGAATAGCTAAAACTAGCAGATACTAGTATATAGTATAACTAAAACTAGCAGATACTAGTATATAGTATAACTAAAACTAGCAGATACTAGCATATAGTATAACTAAAACTAGCACATACTAGCATATAGAATAGCTAAAACTAGCACATACTAGCATATAGTATAACTAAAACTAGCAGATACTAGTATATAGTATAACTAAAACTAGCAGATACTAGCATATAGTATAACTAAAATTAGCAGATACTAGAATATAGTATAACTAAAATTAGCAGATACTAGTGTAGCAGGGTAGTTTTGCATTTGCCCTCCCTAAAGGGTTCTCGTACAGAGAAATCGTGGGTGGATACTTTAAATTGCTGGGCGGTCCCCTGCGATGCTATATCAAGGCAGGGCAAGGCCATTTGTAGGTGTACTACCTGTCGTTGCCCCCCTCCCCTTCCGGGGCATTGGACCTTCGTGCCAGTAGCGATAGCGTGGCGGTGTTGGTGTGACAGCGTTGGCGTTGTATTGGTTGTGAATCTTTAAGGCTTATAAGGTATCTATGGCTACGATGTTGTATTATGAAGTCGCAGTGTGGTTTTAATTAATCCACTGCTGCATTCTGTTGTAGCTTGGGTACCTTGTGCTATTGCCGGCCCAGCGTTGCCGTTCCTCCCCGCGTTTGTTGGCGCAGTTTCACGTTGCATGAAGGTATGGGTGCTTCATTTTGTACACAATTTGGCTGTGTAGCAGTGTTTTTAGCTAACCTTTCCTTTGGGATTGGGGGGTTACTAGTGCTAGCAGCCATCTTGCATCGTTGTGCTGTTGAGCCGCCACCTTGTCACTCACTGCGGCAGGAAACTGCAGGCTGGACGCGAGTAAGTATAGACGCTGTATTTATCTTCTCCTTTGATCAATGATGAGTCAATTAACTTGATTCTTTTGGGGTGTTTTGCAGGGTTTTAGCCCAGGCGGTGTGGGCTTGTTTCCAGTTCCCTGCAGTGCTGCTGTTTTGTTTTCTGCTGTTTTGTTTCGGGTTTTCTGTTTTGTTTTGGCTTTTTGTTTTGTTTTGGTTTTGTTTTGTTTTCTGCTGTTTTGTGTTTTCTTTTGTATTGTTTTCTGGTTTTGTTTGGTTAAACATTATTACTTTAGTATTTTCTTTTATTTGGTTATTTTTTTGTGATGGTTTGATTTGATTTACGTTGGATTGAGTGTTAAGTAATTAGTTTTATTTTGTCTTTTGTCTGAAGCAACCCTGTTACCAGGGGGGGGGATTGGTGACTCCTCGGTGTGTGTGGGGGTGTGTATTAGACCAGTAGTTCCCGTTCAGTTTTGTTGAGAAGACTGAAGTGTACTTTGGTGATTACTACTGGTCTCCCCTTCCACCACCTGTTGTATTTTTAATTGTGTCTTTTTTTACTTTGTTGGACAGAAGCTTTGGGCTTGAGCGGAGGTAGACGGGATTGGGTGTGGAACCCCTCTCACCAATTTTGTAGTTGGAGCACTTTTGGGTGTTATTGAGGTGTGTAGTGTGGTCACGCGTGATAGGTAGTGTAAGAGGCTCCCGTATTCCTGTAGACCTCCTCCGTCGTGGTAAGCCCTCAGCTCTGTCCTTTCTTGTGTTGGTGTTTATTAAAATATATTGGAATCCATGGAGTATTAAAGGGAATTTTAATTGTCCATTGTGTTTGTAATTAAATTGCCAATAAATTAAGTGGAAAGTACGTCTCTGGCCTCTACGGGTGTCGAACCTATGTTTTGCCCTTTCCGGGTTTGTAGTAACTGTTATTTCCTAGGAGTGAAATTCCCCTAGGTGGCGTAGTCGTGTATATTACCTTACCTGGCCCCTGCCACACTAGCATATAGCACATCAGGTCGAATAAAAGCATTCCTGAAAGGTAATTGTGATCGATAATCAATTCTGAACATTGATTGTCACTGATTAGAACACACCAGTGTTTTTATAAAAGCTAGCATATGCCTTTAATTAAATTGACCCTAAAACCTAGCATATAGCATGTAGTCTGTAGCATGTTTGATCAAATTCAGTAGTTAGGTCTGATAGAAACACACTGGTGGTCCTGATGGAAAAGTGAATATCTGAACTAAGACCCCTAACATGAAACATATGAACATGTATGATTAAGAAAAGGCTCCATGAGAGCAACAGGCTGTTACGACTGGACAAGTTAACCTGAACCTGATCTTAGCATGGACGATACGTAATGGTAATACAAACTTGCATGGAGAATAACTGGGACCATAAATGACATTTACAATTGAAATAAGTAATGAAGTCTGACTTATCTGATTATTATTATGATCTGGTTTATCCCTGCAGACGTTATTATTCACTATGCATTCATTAATGCATCAAGGCTAAACTCATTCCTTCTTAGAAATGCGAGATTATATGACTTTCATTACATGGATTACCTCCAGGAAAAAACAAACAGAACTGCTGCAGTGCGCTAAGCATGATGGGAAAATAAATAACTGAAAAGTAGAAATGTGGTTATTATTAATAATAATTTTTATAAATTAAGATCAATGCAAAAATACCCGAGTACAGTTCAGACTGTAGTGAGAAGTGATGGATGGAGTATCACCGCTTGTAGAGTGGGGTAGATAAGTGGCCAGTGAGTGGAAGTACAAGGTGGGTGTTTCTAATATAGTGGCCAGTTAGTGGAAGTACAAGGTGGGTGTTTCTATTATAGTGGCCAGTGAGTGGAAGTACAAGGTGGGTGTTTCTAGTATAGTGGCCAGTGAGTGGAAGTACAAGGTGGGAGTTTCTAATATAGTGGCCAGTTAGTGGATGTACAAGGTGGGTGTTTCTGGTATAGTGCCCAGTGAGTGGAAGTACAAGGTAGGTGTTTCTAATATAGTGGCCAGTGAGTAGAAGTACAAGGTGGGGGATTTTTCGTTGCGGTGGTAACATGTTTACACCTGTGGGGAGAGGTTTGCTCGGAGGGAATGTAATCAGCCTCCCTGTGGGCTTCAGAAACGAATAAAAGCCGTGACTTTCAATTATTTATGCATTTCTGAATGTCTCTGAAAGGTCCTTTCAGCGGCTCTGAATGAGAGGGAGAATTAAAAGAAAAGTTTCAAGGCTAACTTTGAAACCTTTCAAAATCTGATGATTCAGTTACGGTGCTGTTCTTCCTCATGCCATTGTAGGATGGGTGGACCAAGGTCCTCAGCTCGCTGCCAGGTTTACTGAATCACTCGGTAGTTGAAACAAGTTGGAGTTTAACTGTCTTTACTGTAGTCAGAGACGGCATACGTAAACCTGAAGGGTCCGGTAGTGACGGTTCAGGTCAGACTATAGCGAGAAGTGGTGGATGGTGTATTACTGCATGTGGTCAGAAACTTACCACTGATTATTGAGATCGAGTGGGGCAGATAAGTGACCAGTTAGTGGAAGTACAACGTGGGTGTTTCTAATATATTGGCCAGTAAGTTGAAGTATAAGGTGGGTGTTTCTATTAAAGTGGTCTGTTAATGGAAGTACAAGGTGGGTGTTTCTAAGAAAATTACCTGTGAGTGGAAGTACAAGGTGAGTGTTTCTAATAAAGTGGCCAGTTAGTGGAAGTACAAGGTGGGTGTTTCTAAGAAAATTACCTGTGAGTGGAAGTACAAGGTGAGTGTTTCTAATAAAGTGGCCAGTGAGTGGAAGTACAAGGTGGGTGTTTCTAATAAAGTGGCCAGTTAGTGGAAGTACAAGGTAGGTGTTTCTAATTAAGTGGCCAGTTAGTGGAAGTACAAGGTAGGTGTTTCTAAGAAAATTACCTGTGAGTGGAAGTAAAAGGTGGGTGTTTCTAATAAAGTGGCCAGTAACTTGAAGTATAAGGTGGGTGTTTCTAATAAAGTGGCCAGTAAGTTGAAGTATAAGGTGGGTGTTTCTATTAAAGTGGCCTGTTAATGGAAGTACAAGGTGGGTGTTTCTAATAAAGTGGCCAGTAAGTTGAAGTACAAGGTAGGTGTAACGGCTACCACTAGTAGATATCAAGGTTGGGGTCATTTCAGAGTTTTACTGGAGCTTAAAGGCAACCTCCCCATCAAAGCCAACCGGCAGGTTCCTCACTCGCCAGCAATGCAGCTTTATTCTGAGAATAACATGATTAATCAGCTCCAGTGATATGAGAGGGCGGCGAGGGCAATTTCTAATCTTCATTTAAAATGTCATCATTAGATTTATTGTGGAAGGATAATTAAAATAAAGCCTTAATGAAACGATTATTTTCTTCAGCACAGTCCAGTAATTTGTGGAAATGTTAGAGTTAATACTCGTTCAAGGCAGCACTGCAGAGGCCAATTATGAAAGAACTGCCACGATGACTAACAACAAAGACTTTGAGTTAGTAAGAAAAGTATAATTATCATGGAGACATGACCCGAAGGCAAAGTGCAATCATCCCAACGCTTGGTAAGCAAGATCTCATGAGCACGTGCCAAACCTTTCTCAGTTGGAGTTCTATTCTTCTTTTCCTTTGAACAAAATGTTGAAAATATGTTTCGCATAATTAACAATTGACCATTGATTCAGAAACCCCATCCTTACAGGTCTACAATATATAGAGTGCTGTGAAAAAGGTTTTGCCCCCTTCACCGAATTGTCACACTTCAATTTTACAGATCATCAAACCTCTTTTGCTATTGGACGAAGAACCCAAATAAACACAAAATGTCATCTTTAAATGATGATTCATTAATAGAGGCAAAATTGCTGTTCAGCTTACCTGCCCTACGTGGAAAAGTATGAACCCCTTTAGCTACTGAATCAAGCAGTTGACCAAATTCAATTGACCATTGGGTTCAATTTAAGAGACTTGAGACTTGACTCAGACTCTCACCTCAGAGACTCGAGACTCGACTCGAGTGAGACATGACTGGGACTCACACTCCCGTGACTTGAATCCTGAGTGTCTGTGGTGTGATTCAAGTCTTGAGTTTCTGGTGGCCACGTCTGAATTGAGTTTCAAGTCTCTGAGGTATCAGTCTGAGGTAAGTCTTACATGCCTAAGTCTTAATTTTCTTCACCAAAGACTGCAATGGTGTCGTGCCAGACTGTCATGGAGTGAGTCAGAATGGCAGCGGGTCATCTTTAGTGACGAGTCCCACTTTTATCTTGGTGGAGACGACCAACGAATCCGTGTGGAGGCACCGTGGTCAGCGCCAAGGTGAACGGTTTGTTGTCACACGTCACACGTCCAGAAGACCTGATGTCACTCCACCTCCACCCCTACCGCACCATCTGCAGGAACTGTGTGAGGATATTCAAGCTGCATGGGATGGATTATCACAGGACACCATTAGGAACCTCTACAACTCCATGCTGAGACGTCTGGCATGTTGAGTTAGCAAACATGGCAACCCAACGCCATACTGGGAGACACTACTTCTGTATGTGTAGCTCAATAAATATTGATCATATCAGTCTAAATTTATCATCATTTATTGTTCCTGGTAACCTTTATCTTCCTTCCCAATAGCACTGCACCTCCCGCACCTCCTTCTGGGTGCAGCTATTCTTTTGAGGATGAGTGTAAGGTACTAAAAACCTGTTAAACTAAAAGTCTTAAATCTGGAGCCAAAGTCCTGCCGTGAGTCAGTCAAAATGTGACTCCAGTATGAGTTGCTATCTCTGAACTGTGCATTACACCAACAGTCTGTAACTGTCCACCAGCCACAAGGGAGGGGTTTCTAATAAAGTGGCACCGTAAAAACAAGCAACGCTTCTGTTGCTAAGCTGTCTCTGGCAGCAACTCCCAAATTAATGGAAAAACTCAACCGTGAGTGACATTACATAACTGTGCCAGATCGCCTCCTTGAGTCTCCTATTCCTTTTCACTTGCCTCTAACATCATGCTGGAGGTACGTTTTTGACTACACAAGAGGCGAACACGCTGAAGGCCGTCAGCGCTGCTGCTTCTGAACGTGTGATTCTTTTATCAGACGTGAACAAAGTTGACAGAAAACCACACTTTGCTGATCTCTACTTTGCTGAGTGCAGAAAAGATTTTTGATGGTGCATTTCCAGAGCACTTTTTCAAAGCACTGGCCTTCAAACATGGACGAATCATCGCCGTAGGGCACGTCCACACACACGTCCACACACAGCACACACACACGGAGGGATGAGCAGAAGCCAAAGTGAAAGTTGCTGTTGCTTCAGAAAGGTAGGATAGCAGCAGCTAATATCTGGTTAATTAGTCGTTTATATGCATGTTAGACAGCCTGTCCACTTTATTGTAAACCCCTACCATCTACAGCTCTGTGCACAAGTCAGAGACGACACCAATGTACAGAATTCTCATAAAGTGGCCAGTGTGTGGAAGCACTAGGTAAGTTTTTCTAATAAAGTGTCCAGTGAGAGGAAGCACAAGCTAGGTGTTTCTTATAGTGGCCTGGTATTCCTAATAGAGTGGCCAGTGAGTGTAGGTACAAGGTAGGTGTTTCTAATAAAATGGCCAGTCTAGTCAAGGTAGGTATTCCTAATAGAGTGGCCAGTGAGTGTAGGTACAAGGTAGGTGTTTTGGATAAAGTGGCCAGTTAGTGTAGGCACAAGATGGGTGTTTTGGATAAAGTGGCCAGTAAGAGGAAGTACAAGCCAGGTGTTTCTTATAGTGGCCAGGTATTCCTAATACAGTGGCCAGTGAGTGTAGGTACAAGGTAGGTGTTTCTAATAAAATGGCCAGTCTAGTCAAGGTAGGTATTCATAATAGAGTGGCCAGTGAGTGTAGGCACAAGGTAGGTGTTTCCAGTAAAGTGGCCAGTCTAGACAAGTTGGGTGTTTCTAATTAAGTGGCCAGTGAGTGAAAGCACAAAGTAGGGGTTTCCAATAAAGTGGCCAGTTTAGACAAGTTGGGTGTTTCTAATTAAGTGGCCAGTGAGTGAAAGCACAAAGTAGATGTGGTCAGTAGGAGGTTAACAGATATAGAACTATACTAAAAACCTCCATTACAAATGGCCTATTCGTGGTAAATACCTGTGTCATAAACATCCTGAAACAATTAATAAGCAGTTATAACATGTGAATTAAAAGGATGACCTATTGCTTGCCAAATGGTGAGCCCACATACACCAATACTGTTAAACTGAAGATCTTTCTAGTTACTTACCATCCTTTGTCTTCACCATCTATATCAATGTGTTATAACTGCTTAATAGGTGTGTATAACCTTATTACTAATCAGTAATAAAGTAATTTTAAAGCCCTCATGAACTCTTTCTAAGGCTAATCTTACTGTAAAGCTTTAATAGATAATGCAAGAGTGGCTGGGGACTGAAGACCCTGTAGGTTGAGCTACAGAGATTCAACCCTGGCAGTTTTACAGTACCACCGCGGTATTACTGAGCAGTCCTGGTATTTTAATGAGACGGTTCTGCAGTTCAAGCTGGGGCTGTTTCTCTCCCATTTCAAACCCGAGACAGCTCACTGTAGCGCATTGCCTGCTACAACTCATTTACCTTCAATATGGGTCTCCCAGAGAATAACCCAAAGCTGAAACGATAAGCTGCACTGTTGTTGCAACAGCTTGGGTTGATAATTACTAGAAGTTTCCAAGTCTCCAAGTTACACTCATCTACATAATGGTTTCCTCACCAACCTGCTACCATCCGGGCATTGTTAGAGGCACTGACCAATTCTGTCAGAGCTGGACCTAGCGGTCATTGTGTGTGGGCACTGCTGTTTTGGTGTAATGAGATTGTACAGTAATGGTCAAAATCTACGGTCAAAAAAGAAAACGGACTGCACACTTTTCATACTGCTAATAAAGAGTCGCTACAGAAGAGCAGAGTCAATTTAGAACTGTAAACATCACAGTGAATTTCTGCCAGGTGTGTTTGTGGCTTGCTACTTGAAGTATTATTTCTATTGGACATATTGCAACAAAAATACATTTATATATGCAAATAGGCTGTTTATTTATACTTATTTATTGCATGATTTTACAGATTATTATAAAACCTTCCTTGCACCATTTCCTAGTACAAACTGAAGGACACATCCAACTACATATATATATATATTTGGCACATTTAGGAATTGCTGTCGTTGGTACCCAAAAAAATCTAGTTAAATTCTATAGGAAATGAACTTTTCAGTGACATACACTCATCCTCAATAGAACAGCTGCACCCAGAAGGAGGTGTGGGATTGCAGTGCTGTTGGGAAGGAAGATAAAGGTTACCAGGAACAATAAATGATGATACATTTAGACTGATATGATCAATGTTTACTGAGCTACACATACAGAAGTAGTGTCTCTCAGTATGGTGTCGGGCCGCCATGTTTGCTAACTCCACTTCAAGCATGCCAGACGTCTCGGCGTGGAGTTGTAGAGGTTCCTAATGGTGTCCTGTGATAATCCATCCCATGCAGCTTGAATATCCTCACACAGTTCCTGCAGATGGTGCGGTAGGGGTGGAGGTGGAGTGACACCAGGCCTTCAGGACGTGTGACAACAAACCGTTCACCTTGGCACTGACCACGGTGCCTCCACACACGGATTCGTTGGTCGTCTCCATCAAGACTAAAGCAGGACTCGTCACTGACTGAAGATGACCCGCTGCCATTCAGAGTCACTCCATGACAGTCTGGCACGACACCATTGCAGTCTTTGGTGACGGTGACGTGGTGTTAAGGACAGTCGTCGTAACAGTCTGCATGCACGTAGTCCTGCATGGTGCAGCCGTCTGCCAAAGGTGCTGCACTAACAGGATGACTCATGGAGGACATCACTGCTCACTGAATGTCTGCAATCGTGGCTGTTGGGTCAGTCAGGTAAAGCGATAAGGTCTGTCCTTGCTTACTTCACATATGCGGCCGAGCATTAAAAACCAAAGCATAAAAACAATAAATTTTATTTTATGGTTCTTGTGTGGCAGATACTGGGGCATTTGACCATTTTTGAAACTTTTTTTTTAATTAAAAAAAAATTAAGAACAAGATTTTTTAAAGACCTTAAAGAAGTGCATTAAATTGTTAGTACTAACATAAACCTGTATACATTGTACTGCATGTTTAATTACAGGCAATTGCCAATTTGTTTGAATTTGTATGTAATTTAGGACTATATATATATATAGGTTGTAAGTCTTCACCAAGGCACAGAGAGGCTACTGAAGACTCTAAAACCCAAGGCTGCAGTTGCTTCACACCTCTCTGGTCTTTGTATAACTCCATAAGTGTTGTTCCAAAGTTTCCACGTCTTCACCAGAAAACAGTAAGACTAAAGGAAGGGAAACGCTCCTGTGAGTAGGTGTGTTAACTTTCTGATGGGTTCAGTACATGCAGCATGGACGAGGTGGTGAGAAGGTTATTCAGAGAACTGCAGGATAATGAACAGAATAGGAAACACCAATAGAAAGAAAGAGCTGGAAGGTGACAGGAAAAAAAACACAACTAATAGAAGAGCCAGCGTGTGGTTCACCCTCAGAATCCCTACCAGAGTTCCAATTAACAACAGTGAGGTACTTTTAACCCTTCAGAAGTCCAGAGGTGTTACTGCTGCTGCTTCTGAGCTCCTGAACTGCAATTACATAATTAATTACACAGTTAGTTACATAATTAGTGATTGCACAACCTGACGGCATGTTCATGTTATTATTACTACTAATAATGTCCAGGTTCATATCTGTAGATGTTGACTTGAGAAGTCACTGAACATGTAACAGGTATTATACAGACCATCTCATCGTCCTCAACAGGCTGTTACAGACTTTCTGCTGACACCGTCCTGTACCTGGAGTTTAACTGGATTAGGCTTTGGTTAGGATCAGGATTAGAGTTTGGGTTGAGATTAAGGTAAAGTTTAGAGTTAGGGTCAGGGTTTGAGTAATGGTTGAGGTTAGGATTAGTCTTTGGGTTGAGGTTAGGGTCAGGGTAAGTATTAGGGTTTGGGTTGAGGTTAGGATTAAGGTTAGGATTAGGGTTTGGGTTATGGTTAAGGCTAGGATTAGGGTTTGGGTTCAGGTTAGGGTTAGGCCATAGTTAGAGTTAGGATTTAGGTTAAGGTTAGGATTAGGTTTTGTGTTCAGGTTAGAATTTGGGCTAGGGTTAGGATTATGTTTCGAGTTAAGGTCAGGGTTACGGTTAGGGTATGGGCCAGGGTTAGGTTTTTTGTTGAGGTTAAGATTAATGTTATGATTTGGGTTAGGATGAGGGTTAGGATTAGGTTTTGGGTTGAGAGTAAGGTTTGGGTCAGGATTAGGGCCAGGCTGAAAGTTAGGATTAGGTTTTGGGTTGAGGTCACGTTTAGGATTAGGATTTGGGTTCCGGTTAGTGTTAGGATTAGGTTTTGGGTTAAAGTTAGGGTAAGGTTTAGGATTTGGGTTCAGGTTAGGCCACGTTTAGAGTTAGGATTTAGGTTAAAGTCAGGGTTAGGATTAGGTTTTGTGTTCAGGTTAGGGTTTGGGCCAGGGTTAGGAGTATGTTTCGAGTTGAGGTCAGGGCTACGGTTAGGGTATGGGCCAGGGTTAGGTTTTGTGTTGAGGTTAAGATTAGTGTTATGATTTGGGTTAGGTTTAGGGTTAGGATTAGGTTTTGGGTTGAGTTTAAGATTAGGGTTAGGATTAGGGCCAGTCTGAGAGACAGGATTAGGTTTTGGGTAAACCTAGGTTTAGGATTATGTTTTGAGTTGAGGTTAGAGGTAGGTTTTGTGTTGAGGTTAAGATTAGTGTTATGATTAAGGTTAGGCCGAGGGTAATTGGGTTTTGGGTAAATTTAGGTTTTGCTTAATGGAAGCAACATAAGACTACTTAGTTGAACATATCCACAGCACATCTACTTAATCTAGTAATGTATGCACAACGCATCTTCAAGATTTCTACAGTGTTGTAATGTAGTGTCATCTATTCAGATGCTCCACTATTGCTGCTTCACTGATATGTTGTTGATAGAGTTTATTAGTCACCTACAAAGAACCACTCGGAATAAATTGCTACCGTGTAATTAGACCAATTTCAGGACGCACTGTTAGAAAACATGGCATTTTTCTGTATGTAGGTACAATCAATATTAATGTACCCTCAACGGTACATCAAAGATCAAACGGTGTACACTGAAAATACAGTATTTTAGAGGTAATGTCCTCAGGCCCAGGTACGTCATTCAAGACTGGAGCCAATCTCAGAAACACACAACACTGTCACAATATGGTCTACTTTCTTACAACATTGCTACAGTGTTGTCAATCAGGTGGTGGAGTTCACGTTGCCTCAACTACATTGTCACAACATGACTAATAAATAAGGTTCATCTGTGGTGTTATGACTACCTGTTGGCAACTCCATTTAGAATTCCATGGAGTTCCCGGCAGATACAATGTAACTCATGAAGGATTCTGTTAGGTTGTGACAATGTACCGGCAATGCTGCCACTACGAGGAATTATATAAACAATAGGTTGTCACAACATTGTCACAACATAACTGTGTTTGCAGGGAATAAAGGACGTATGGAGCCAGCGTGAGATAGAACTGCATTGGAATGTGGTACAATTAAGTTTCCGAACTAAAGGCACTGAAGATGTAGCCGTGAGTGGGACGTGAGCGTGTACACCTTGGTACACCTACAGCTGAAGCTTTCTATGCCCATTTAAATATGCTTGAGATTTCCTTCACTGCTGGATGCATGTGTTTCCAAGCAAACTCACTGAGTTCAATTCAGTTCAGATCAGCAAGGGCTTATTACTAGAGTCTGTCAGTAGAGTCTGTCAAATGCATGCAACATTGAGACATTACAGAGAACATCTCATTAAATTGCAAATATAGCCACTAAAGTAGATACCTGGTCCAATCTGGGAGGTGCTGGATCTGGATCCACCTTGTTCCAACACCAATTAAGACCCAGCAGTCATAGAAACTCACAGAAGTATGTTATCACCACCAGTCTCTGCGATTTAAGGGTTAACACAGTTAGTGAAATGAGACCTACATTGTTGAGAGGTTAATAATGAACGCTGATGGCAGACTTCTGCTGAAATGCTGAACCTCAGTTTATGAGGTCATGCTATGTCTAAATAATTTACTGTACATGACAGAACACTGCTGCATATTCCTATATTTAGGAGATGTTTCTGAGGAGATTAGATATTAGATAGACTTGTACAAAAAAAGGAGAAAGTCAAATGGAAAGTTTCCAGACTACAAAAGGTGATAAAAAGCTATAGAGAAAATGATGCCCCCTAACAACCACCTGGAAAACCTGGTAGACCACCAAAATGTATTTGTTCTCAGAACTATGGACTGACCATCCCAAACTGAGGGGTGTTATGAGGTATGTCAGGCACTACCATAACTAGATGGCACCGGACAAGAAATGAGTCACCAGTGACTGAAACGTACCTAATAGGGTGTAATCCCTCCACAAGCACCAACAACAGCTGTGATTGGATTGGGCATGGACTGGACAAGTTTCTGGATGTAGGCCACATCAATGTTCAGACACTCTTGCATCAAAGAATTGCACATTTGGGCCAGATTTGGTGGATGCCTTCCCTGGCACAATTCCGAGGAGAATTCCCTGTAGACTGTGATTTTAGCCACTGCTGGTAGACCCGTATGACTTTACGCTTCCATACACCTGCAGATTCCTGTTACAGCACAGATAAGGGTGTGGACCCAAGCGCAGGGCGGGAATCCGTTTGTGCTGATGTAAAGGTTTATCAAAATGCAAACGTGTTCCATGGACGTGGATACACATGAAACGACGTGTGCGAAGAGTGAACTGTTTGGAGTTAAGTGGTTTGTGTGAACTCCGAGGGGAGGCTCGAACCACCAACCTCAGCAGTGACGACCCCACATGCTACCGCTGTGCTACATGTAAAGCGTGTCAGAGGGGGTTTTGTGAATGTGAGTGTGAAAAGGGCGGGAAGCTCAAACAAAGGAAACGCCAATAGTGGCGTGCTCAAACAAAAGAGAATATTTCTAAAAGAACAGAAACAACCGGGAAAAGGTCAAACAGAAAAGGGATACGTTTTCTTTTCGGGGTCTTCATGTTTCTTTCTCTTTCTTTGTTTTCTCTTGCTCAGTTTGACCCACGTTTTCTTCTTTATTTATTTATTTATTTTGTTTTCTTTTTCTATGCGTGCGCCTTGTCTCCTTCTCTTTTCTTTTACAGCTCGTGTCTTGTCCCTCTTCTTTTCTTTTCTTTTCTTTTCTTTTCGCTAATACCATCACCGGCTACCCCTCTACAAAGGTGTAGCAGTTGACGGCTGCTCGGTGGAAGCTTATATGGTCGGCGCATCAGGTGCAACTAGTTGGGTGATCAGCCCGGGGCATTCTGGGGGTTGGAGTTCTGGGCTGTAGTTGCCTCCGGGAGGCGGCGCTGCTGCCGCCCTCTGCTGGCAGCAGGCGGCACCGCCTGAACCCTTACACTTCCTTCACACTATGGTCTTTGGCACGCCCAAATGCAGTCACTCCTTTTAGCCAGTCATTAACATCTGCTTTGGAGCCATTTTCCACACATGGAACGAGACATTCACTGCACTGTACCACCTCTTCCCAATCTATGGATCCCGTCACTCACACCCCGTAGGTATTTATAGCAGCATCATCCTTGTGCAGTGCCATCTGCAGGAGCCTGAAGTTACTACCACCTTAAACATGCAAGGTGACTCGTTTTGTCTGGTGAGCTTGTAGCTCTAGTCCTTTGTCCTGGTTGTTTTGATTGGAAATCAAAGAAATGAAGACTGGTCTCTACCTTGTGCGGTACCGTACTTGATATACGTACTAGATATATTGTGAATGAGCCACTCGTGTTCCAAACTTTTGAACTGAGAAACAAACAGCCTGCAACAGTGATTGGCACAACACAACCATACGGCCTGTGTGGCCTCCTGTTCCCAAGACTCATGGGATATTAACTGTGGTTTCAGGCAGTAATATCCACATCGCTGGAAGCAGCCCTCCTAATGAGCTCCAGAGGTTAAAGGTCACGCCTCTGCTGTCCCCTGACTGACATGGAGTGCAGCTCTGCTATGAGGTTTCTCCCAACAAGTGGTGGAAACACATCGGGGTCCAATATGACCCAGCGTGTAATGCATTTTGCATTGGCTTTTTCTGCTGTAGGGTAATTGTAATTAATTCCTACTGCCATAGAGGCATGAAATATGCAGGACTGCCCTGTAACAGCTCGTCTCGGAGCTAGTTATATCGCCCCCTCCCGCTTTTGGTGGATGCAGGGGTGAAGGCCTTCCAAGATTGCGGCAGCAAAAATTTATGAAGTCAATGTTTGGATTGTCTCGTTCAGTTCAGGTGTCTGGCCGGCCAAAGCGGTTGATTTCGTGAAAGCTGGCGTGGGTGCAGTGAATTTTTGGTCTTTGTTTTGACACAGATTGAGTCTAAGGACGCTCAAGTCTTTTAAGGGTTATATTTTTTTATTGATAAAGTAATGTATTATATGTATTATATCGGAAAACATGGCAAAAACCTGGAATTTGGAATTTGCTGCTTAACCATTGATGGTCAGCAGAATGACAGAAGAAACATGCTGTTCTCAGATTCATCGATAAGCAAAGAAGACTGTGATATTAGGTAATTACATGTTTATTACATAGTTATTAGTGCTTGGCACAACACTATTGTTATCTAATGGCATATTCTGCTTCTTCTTCTTGTCCTTTTTCTTCTTGGTCTTTTGTTTGCTAACTCGTCCCGCAGTTTGAGATATTGACACCATCTCTGGAATGTCCGGTCTGACCGGGAATACTGTGCTTGTATATAGCTTTTTGATGCAACGATTCCAAAACAAAATCATTAAATTCCAAAGTTTTCCCCATTAAGAATGAATGGGATGGAAAGGTACACGCTCATATACTCTACTCCTGCTCGACTGACAAACACAGTCTCAGGGCAGACCACTAAGCACACGGTTGAACCTGCACTCGTCTGTCTCCACCCCCCTCCATCAATCGTTCATCCTATAGAGTCATCCATTTTCACCTCCATTCAAACTCTATTGTTTCCTTCAACCATCAGTCACCAAACAGCATGTAATCATTCAGGGCAGATCCCCAAAGTCTAATCCACAGCCATACTGACCAACACTTCTCTATTTGTCATTTACTTATCACTCGTTACTCAAATACAGTCCCATTCATTTTCACCTGCATTCAAACCCTATTGTTTCGTACAGTCACCAAACTGCACATGCTTACTCAGGGCCAACTATTGCAGACATTCAGCAAGCAATTATCCCCTCTATGAGTCACCATTGGCAGACGGCTGCATGACGCAGGACTACAAGCATGCAGCATGTTACGACGACTGTCCTTAACACCACGTCAACATCACAAAAGTCATGGAATGACTCTTCAGTGACGAGTCCCGCTTTTGTCCGTGTGAAGGCACCGTGGTCAGCGCCAGGATGAACGGTTTGTTGTCACACGTTACACGTCCAGAAGGCCTGGTGTCATTCCACCTCCACTCCTACCACACCATCTACAGGAACTGTGTGAGAATATTCAAGCTGCATGGGATGGATTATCACAGGACACCATTAGGAACCTCGACAACTCCATGCCGAGACGTCTGGAATGTTGCCCGACGCCATACTGAGAGACACTACTTCTGTATGTGTAGCTCAATAAATATTGATCATATCAGTCTAAATTGATCATCATTTATTGTTCCTGGTAACCTTTATCTTCCTTCCCAACAGCACTGCAATCCCACACCTCCTTCTGGGTGCAGCTATTCTTCTGGTGATGAGTGTGGATCTCAGTTCTTCCAAGATACTCCTTTGTGCATGGTCTTTTGGCTCATTGGCGTACCAGTAAATTATTAATAGTTATGACACAGCAGTTGTGTTCGCTGAGTTATAAAGGCTGGCAGATGCTTCTTGCATGCCATCTTTCATAGACCAGCCACATCCCAGCTTCAGTCCAGATCAAACACCTGAATCTTTCAGCCCAGCCAATCTAGCTGTGCTTAATGCAGTCATTTTCTAGACGGGTAGAAGTGCAATTAATTGCAAAGAGCTGTGATTATTTACCAGGAGGTGTAATTAGAAAAGGGGGGCATGAGTGGTTTACATGCCGTAATTGCAGGCATCTCGTCCCACTGTTCAGCTGGGGACTCGAATCCTCCCCTCCATTCTCTCATCAACACCAGCTTTGGTGACCCCTGCCGCTCCATGGTAATGCTGAAGTGCTCATCAAGCGGATTCCCACTCCACAAAAAACATTGCTTTCGCCATATTGCCTTTATAAACGTGAGTGCTTGCGCACAGTTGCGGATTATTACTTGCGGAGGTTCCCGCAGTGCTTTCAAATATTGTGAAGGTAAGTCTTATTCTAATGTTGTTATCTAATGTATTCATAAAGCAGACTCATAAGGAGTCCCCCCCCATTGAGGCACTACTGGAACATCTTACATGCTTCAGATGTCCGGAGAGCAGGGAGATGTAGTGCACCTTGTAGGGAACAGGGAGGAAGACTGCATTACGTAGGGAGCGGGGAGGTGTAATGCACTATGTAGGGAGCAGGGAGGTGTAATGTACTATGTAGGGAGCAGGGAGGAAGCCTGCCCTATGTAGAGAGCAAGGAGGTGTAGTGCACTATGTAGAGAGCAGGGAGGTGCAGTGCACCTTGTAGGGTGAAAGAGTGCACAATGTAGGCAGCGGGGAGGTGTAGTGCACTATGCAGGGGCAGAGGTATAATGCACTATGTAGGGAGCAGCAAGGTGAAGTACACTATGTAGAGAGCAGGGAGGTATAATGCCCTATGTAGGAAACAGGGAGTTGTAGTGCACTATGTAGGGAGCAGGGAGGTGTAATGTACTATGTAGAGAGCAAGGAGGTGTAGTGCACTATGTAGAGAGCAGCGAGGTGCAGTGCACCTTGTAGGGAGCAGGAAGGAAGACTGCACTATGTAGGTAGCAGGGAAGTGTGGTGCACTATGTAGAGAGCAGGGAGGTGAAGTGCACTATGTAGAGAGCAGGGAGATGCAGTGCACCTTGTAGGGTGAAAGAGTGCACGATGTAGGCAGCGGGAAGGTGTAGTGCACTATGCAGGGGCAGAGGTATAATGCACTATGTAGGGTGCATGAAGGTGAAGTACACTATGTAGAGAGCAGGGAGGTATAATGCCCTATGTAGGAAGCAGGGAGTTGTAGCCCACTATCTAGGGAGCAAGGAGGAAGAGTGCACTGTGTAGGCAGCAAGGAAGTGTAGTGCACTATGTAGGGAACAGAGAGGTATAGTGTACAATGTAGGGACAGAGAGGTATAGTGCACTATGTAGAGAGCACGGAGGTGTAGTGCACTATGTAGGGAACAGAGAGGTATAGTGCACAATGTAGGGACAGAGAGGTATAGTGCACAATGTAGGGACAGAGAGGTATAGTGCACTATGTAGAGAGCACGGAGGTGTAGTGCACTATGCAGGGAGCAGGGAAGTGTAGCGCACTATATAGGGAGCAAAGAGCTGTTTGAGATTCAGCCCCAGTATGGGAAGAGGGGTGGTGTTGGATTGGTGCTGTATATGACTGTATATGACTTGTGGTGGTAGTTTGGTGATAAATGTCCCTGTTATAAAAGCATAAGCCCAGATGCTTCACCCATAAACAGCAAGCTTCTGTCTTTCTTACCCAAATACAGCTGCAGCGCAGGCCTGCCTCCGGGTGGCGCTGTAGCAAATTGCTTCACCCAGTTCGTCCTTCATGGTCCTAGCACCTGTAAATATGCCACTCACCTCCGAAAAACTTTGCAGCATGACCGTACCTGGCCCAATTTCCCAAGAGCTTGGAGCTAGGAGCGAATGGTTACTCATTTCTCAAACTGAAGATTGAGGAGCTGTTAAAGATCTCAGTGAATGTGTGGAAGAGCTCATTACCAGACTAGAAAAGCGTATTCCAGAAGAAGAATTCTTAAATCAAACATTTTGCTACCATAGAAGTGCTGCTACGGTGACTTAGCGAGCCAACATGGGGGACTGTGGGGGGGGGGGGGGTCCCTACCAAAAACCAGGGGCTAGTTTCGCACACTGGTTGCAGCTAGGCTCTTTCAGTGGGCAATTTGAATGAGCAAACTTCTATTTATCGGGTTTGGTACCTGGCGCGTTGGGTTGAAGTGTTGGCCTACATCATTGAATTACACTGTCTTGGGACTTACCTTCATACCCCCCAAAATAAAGACCTAGGACTATAATGTTTGTACCACACACTCACCTGATTACTATCTAGAACTTACACAAGAAGCAGATGTTCTTCACTTCATCAGTCTAACCATGTTGCTTCTAGTGTAAGACCAACAAAAGTCTGTTCTCCCTTCCACTCTCTCTCGTTAGCACTCTGTCTTGCTCTCTTTCTCCCTCTATCATGTTGCACTCTCTCTCTCTCTCTTGCTCTCTCTCTTGCTCTCTTCCTTGCATGCACATGCAGTCTCCCATTCTCTTTCTCTCTCTCTCACTCTGAGTCCGTCTCTCTGTGTTTCTCTGGGTTTAAGGAGTGAGTGCATGCACCCCTGAATGAAATCGTGACGAGAGTGATGTGTAAACAGACCGGAGAGAAACACATGAAATGTTAGCTTATATGGTTTGAGGCTGGTGAAAAAAACATCAGGTCTAGAACCGGATAAAACCCCCTGCTCTTTTTCAGGTATCGAAGTAAGAAGGTCTTATGAAATGACACTGAAATCCCTAACGTGTTTTAGCTATTTCACCATGTCCTTTATCTGCTCATTAGCTAGAACCTGTTCTCTGTCGCTGCAAGTCTTGCTACCCTTTGTACCACCCCAGAACAAGACATTGTGCATCCTTTATACCATGAAAGGAAGCAGGTTGGCACATAGAAAGCTTCAGTTCTGCCCTCAATACAAAATGTTTGTACTGTTGCCAATATGGACACAGCTGAGATGCGAAATGCAGGTGGTTCGGGAGGGTCTAGGACCCCCTAATTAAACTTTTGGACGTTTGGCTATCATTGTTTAGCTGCTTTGTCCACAACCAGCAAGCTTCTGTTATTCTTACCCAGCGCAGGTCTGCCTCAGGATAGCGCTATAGCAAATCGCTTCGGCCAGTTGGCCTTTTATGGTCCTAGCATCTATAAATATGCCACTCACCTCTGAAAAACTTTGCAGCATGTCTGTGACTGGTCCAATTTCCCAAGAGCTTGGAGCTAAGAATGAATGGTTACTCATTTCTCAAACTGAAGATTGAAGAGCTGTTAAAGATCTCAGTGAATGTGTGGAAGAGCTCATTACCGGACTAGAAAAGAGCATTTCCAGAGCCAGGAATTCTTAAATCAAACAATTTGCTACCATAGAAGTGCTGCTTCAAGTGCAAGACCAACAAAAGTCTGTTTATGACCTTCAGCTGGCAGAGGATTCCGGTGTCAGGTGTGTCAACACCTAGAAAATAACCATGTAAAACCACAAGTTCCTGGTGGACATACCTGGACACCATTAGGCATCCTTCAGCAAGACCTCTTTTAGACATCGCACACCCTGCCTTGACCTCCAGACCCTTTTTGGTGCAATACATAGCTTTGCCGTGAACTCTGCAGAGCTTGGTGGCCTTAGTGCAATAAAAGATAATATCAGGTGTCTACAGCCTTTAGCTTAGACAGTAATGCGACAGCACCTGCTTCGGAAACTAGCCATCCGAAGCCTCAGGCCGGAGCCTGAAAGAGTGCACATTAGATTTTATAACCAAACCACCCACGCCGTAGGGAGGAAAGCTGTGTAATTGAATTTGTAAAGTCCAGTCACGAGCCGTCTTTCAGATCCATTACCGCAAGATTTCAGAGAGCTAGCGATAGCGCTGATTGACACCTTGGCTAACCACTGGAAATGCAAGTCCACGTGAAATGGGGAAATGACAGCGAGTTGCATCAGATGGGCCAGAGGGACAGTTGGCTGGATATGAGCTTAAATTAATAGCGTCTAAGAGGGCAAAGCTGCTACTTAGCCCATTCCGAAAGACTCCATCCTGAGGTTTAAGATTAAGAACATTACCACAGTCTGCCTCGGGGGCACTGTTGCGTCAGGCTGCAGGTCCCAACCCAAATGCCTGTTATTCAGACTCGCAGTAGGATTCTTTTTTGCTCAAGAGAGCCTTCATATATCTGGCTATTTAACAAATGTCATTCTCGACTCAAGGAGGTAGAGCAGTTTAGAATCTGTCGGTCACTGGAGATCACTCTCCATAAAGAAAGGTACAAACTGGCAGGAGGGTTTACATTAGGGGTTCCACGCCTCTGACCAGCTGCCTACCTACCCAGCTAGACACTGAAGGAAGACTGACCGGGTTTCCCTGCTACCTGCCCCTGACCAGCTGCTTACCTGCCCAGCCTAACGCTGATGAAGGACTAACTAGGCTTTCCAGCTGTAGACTAATTTTTCGGCTATTGCTACCTGCATCGGACTATTATTTCACAATTAGTTCCCATTAACTTCATTGTCACCACTACGACTAGATCAGCATAATTAGATACTCAACTGATGTGACTTATATCAAACAATATCAAATATCAAAATGTAGTTTGGACCAGAGGAGGATGGGTCCTCCCGTGTGAGTCTGGTTCCTCCCAAGGTTTCTTCCTCCAACTTGAGGGAGTTTTTCCTTGCCGCCGTCG
>CM067499.1:1186623-1206682 GCA_034552555.1 Semaprochilodus insignis
TGGGTTCACATGGAAGTAAATTGAGATCTGCCATTCCGTTGCCATTCCATAAGGATGGAATGTTCACACCTGTCAAAACAAACTAGAGCTAAAGAAAAATGTCTGATTGGTCCACACCAAACACACTCAGAGGTGGGCTACTGATTGGTTGAACTATTCACACTTCTTGTTCTATTCTAGCAATTCCTTACATAACACCACACTAAACTCCCCTCCGTCAAAACATCTTTCCTAGGGAGGAGAAGAAAAACCCTTTTAGTGTAAATCAGGATAAAGGGTCTGAGGCAGATTGAGGAGTGCGCAGTTTTTCAGCTGATTAGAGCAATGAAGGGGAATTGATTTTTGGTTCTGCGCTATTCCCGGTGGCTGAAAAATGGACCTTGAAAGTCTTGCCATCACATACAGCATCGCAATCTGCCCTATATAGTCTATGTATTTGTGTGTGTGTGTGTGTGTGTGTGTGTGTGTGTGTGTGTGTGTGTCTTAGTCATCCCTAGTCATCCCTTATGGGTGATTCTGCTGCCCGAGCTTTCAAGCTAACAGCACGATCCCCTTTCAGAAACAACTCCAGCAAAGTCACCTACGGAGAGGGTGAATCCCCTACAGAGCAGAGGGGAGGACATTTCCTTCTGATTGACTTGGAACCTTGAATGGCTAATGTCTGCGCTAAGTGGATGCAAAATGAGGCTGCTGGGGGACCTCAGGGAAAGAAAAATGGCCGTCGCATTTCGAGGTTTCACGGTGTAAATCCCGAGATAAACTATTTCACTTTATGTAGTACTCACGCCATAAATCTTTCATGCCTGGCGAGGACAGTTGCCTTCTCCTGCGTTCTACTGCGCTAAAGTGCCTAGCTGAGTTGAGCCAAGACAGTTTTTTAGGATCAGTGCCACTTTTGCCTTGATCTAGGCATGTACAAACCCCATTTCAAAAATGCACACCAAAAAGCAGTGGTTTGTAAATGTACTTTGGCCTGTATTTAAACAAAACCAGTACACATGTAGAGTATATAGAGATTCTGCAAACTGATGCCTGAAATGTGTTCCAAAATTGTTGGGGCGGGATCATGAAGAGAAGCAGGTGTTTCACCCCATACAGTGCAGAATAAGCTCAACCGGACATCAAATTAGTCACCTTGCATGTTCAAGGTGGTAGTAACTTCAGGCTCCTGCAGATGGTGCTGCACAAGGCCATAAATACCTGCGGGGTGTGAGTGACGGGATCCATATATTGGGAAGAGGTGGTACAGTGCTGGGAATGTCTCGTTCCATGTGTGGAAAATGGCTCCAGAGCAGATGTTAATGATTGGCTAAAAGGAATGACTGCGTTTGGGCGTGCCAAAGACCATAGTGTGAAGGAAGTAGCTGAATCTGCAGGTGTATGGACGTGCACAATCATACAGGTCTACCAGCAGTGGCTAAAATCCCAGTCTACAGGGAATTCTCCTCAGAATTGTGCCAGGGAAGGCGTCCACCAAATCTGGACCAACTGACCAATTCCTTGATGTAAGAGTGTCTGAACACTGATGTGGCCTACATCCAGAAACTTGTCCAGTACATGCCAAATCCAGTCACAGCTGTTATTGGTGCTCGTGGAGGTTTTACATGCTATCAGGTACGATTCAATCACAGGGGACTCGTTTTTTTGTCCAGTGAGCTCACTGCATCATCAAAAGGTTCAGGGAATCCAATGAAATCTCTGTGCATAAAGGAAAAGGCTAAAAACAATGAATGCCCATGACCTTCAACCCTCCAGACAGGACAGCATTATAAACCACCATGTGGATATCATGGAGATGACCACATTGGCTCAGGAATACTATGACAAACTGCTGCATCCACAGAAGTGATGTAAATACTGAAGTCTGGGAGGAGGAACATTCTTCTTCCATACTAGCACCCTGAATTCATAGGGTCCTTACCTTACGGTACCCATGACAAAGCCTTCACAATTCCCTCCGCCTCAGTCCTGTATCAGTCCTACCACAGTCATGAAAAGACAGGGGATTCTGCCTGATAGCTTCCAGCAGAAGCCACCAGAACTCCAGCCCATGATCTTAGGGTTCCTTCCCCTCCTTCAGTCCACCACCCTTTGAAGGCAGTCCACCACTCTTTGAAGGCACCATCCCAATTCGCAAATACTGCACAAGTAATGAATGTACTATGCTCAGAGAGGCCAATTGCCAACAACGCCCACCAACTTCTCTGGACTCAAACTCATGATGCACAGCAGGGGCATAATATCAGATTATATTCTGGGGCTGGCACAATTGGAGTGCCGGGCACTGGGGCCTTTCCGCAAACATAAAGAGGAAAATGATGGTGCGATTTCTGGGGGAACTTGTTTTAACACTTCACTGAATCAGCTCTTGTGACTTAGTAAGCAATTTTAAATTAGGGTAAATACTGGGACTTTGCATAAAAAGTTGCACCACTCATATAAGCTTCTAGCATCTAATTCCACAAAAGCTGTTTATGGTTTCATGCGTCACAGAGAGCTGTATGTAACCACTGGTGATTTTCAGAAGTGAGTTTATTGATTGTTTATTTAAGATTAAGAATATGGGATTATATAATACTGGGTGCATGTGGTCTTCAACAGTGAGATGTTTGGCTTCCAAGGCTCTTAAAAAAACAGCATCTGGTTTATACCACCACAGTGGTCCTGATAGCAAGAGGATAGCGACCCACTGTTGACCCACTGTTGGTGGTCCACTAGCATTTTCCTGACGACCCACCAGTAGTTAAGCAGAGTAACCCTAACCCCTAACTCTAGTTAGATCACGTACACAGGACAATAATCTGGATGACTGCCACCAGCAGTGGCAAACAGTCAGTGGGATGCCAACCTTATCAAGCCAGTGGACCGATACATGCTCACTACCTGGGGGCTGATGCCAAAGGTTCAGTAAACTGTAGTCTTCTGTACTCTGGATAGAATATTCTGCTGACCATCGGGGTACATAGTCTATGCCACTAGCAGGAATTCTTTGCCAGCACTCAGGTAAAAACATTGGAATATTCCGGCATCACTCTGGCATATTCTTTGGGAAATCCAGTACAACCTTCTAACCTTCAGTACACACTTCTAATGTCACGTACCTGATTGAGTTTACCTTCAGGAAGTCTCCTAATCCTGGCACTAGTTGGACACCATTGCTGCACTATTTAGTCCAACCCTTAAGACATGTTAGCAGTCTTGAACAAGTACATTTCTTGTTTACTTTATTGAGAGTTTCTACCAAACTTCTGGGCTGTAGCGAAGGTCACCATGTGCAAGTGCTAATCAGAGCTAATCTCGGTCCTTTGCTAATAGTCCAATGATCTAAAGCTACAAGGCGATGCACAAAGATTCAGACAGATGGTTGTCTTTAGAAGTCTTTGTAGGTTCTTCCTCAAGTGGGCATGAAAGCCTTGCCGTCCTGCTGTTTCTGGCTGTCAGTTCACCATAGACGCCCGACTAGGTGAAGTAAATCCAAAGAGAGTGTGCTCTTTCGCGAGCCACTGACTTTAAGTGCCATCTCTGTTTGTACTCCTCCGAGCCACTGTGAAATCCTCCTTTAGCCTCCTCCCCCTTCCACAGCTCCCCGCTCTCACACTTCAGCATTCCGTACATGAACGGAGTGGCGATGTGTCTCTCATGATTGCTCCGTTTGATTACTTTAGTGTTTGAATTACATCAGAGAGGGCAGGGGCGCTAATGAAAGAATTTCCGTCTCAATTTAAATCAACAGCCTTTCAATTTGAACTCCCGCTGCACTTCCTCAAATAATAAAAAGAACACTTCTCCAAGGTACTTTGGAGAACAAACACCGGTACACCGCCACCTGTACTACTCATGCTAACAGATGTGTGATATTACTACGCTCTCGGTGCACTTTGGTAGAAACCCCTAGCATGTACTTCCAGTCATTGGCCACTTTCTAAGAAACAACGAATAGGTACTCTCTCTATTTATACACTAATCAACAGAAGAATAGCTGCACCCAGATGGAATCAAACGGCAGGAACACTTGGTGGGTAGGATGGGCCTCATCACTGTACCTGACCGATGCAACAGCCACGATTATGGACATTCAGCGATTAGTGATGCCCTCCATGAGTCATCTTGTTAGTGCCAGCACCACTGACAGACGTTACAACGATGGGCCCTTAACACCACGTCAACATCACCAAAGACTGCAATGGTGTCATGCCAGAATGTCATGGAGTGACTCAGAACAGCAGCGGGTCATCTTCATGGGATGCATGGGATGGATTATCACAGGACACCATTAGGAACCTCTACAACTCCATGCTGAGACGTCTGGCATGTTGGGTTAGCATTACTTATGCTAACGCAACATGCCAGTATTAGCATACTGAGAGACACTACTTCTGTATGTGTAGCTCAACAAATATTGATCATATCAGTCTAAATGTATCATCATTTATTGTTCCTGGTAATCTTTATCTTCCTTCCCAACAGCACTGCAATCCCACACCTCCTTCTGGGTGCAGCTATTCTTTTGATGATGAGTGTATATGCATGCAATCATAGACTGCAGCCCATCTGTTGCTACAGAAAATGGTCAGAAAATGACCACTGATGAAAGACTAGTGGATGACTAACACAATCTGCGCATCAACAGACGGGCTGCAGTCTCTAATTGAACTTTTCTACTGTATGGGAGCAGCTCAATTTGATTTTATGATTACTACTTCATAGTTATTCAACCCAATTAGTATATGATGCCTACGTACAATGCCATATGAGTATGATGCCCAAGGCTTTGCTTCACAATAGTTGTGAGAATTGAAACTTTGGTATCGTAACGTTTGACAGAACTCGACACGAGCAGAGCTAAAAGCAAGACCAGATTTATTAGAAGTACAGGTCAATAAGCTCAGCAGCAAAACCAGGGCAAACATAGCAAGACACAAAGAGACAAAGCCAGAAACCAAAATATAACCCAGGGTTACAAACCAAACAGAGCAAAGCAGCCAAGATGAAAGGGCACACCAAAGTACAAAATGGACCAGGACCAGGACCAGGACCCAAACAAAGTTTGCAATACCTCACAAAGTGAAGAGGCCAACAAAGAAGTACATGTACAAGCCATGAGATTGCTAACAAGTGAGCGCAATTAGATCAGGGTAGATAATGACTGGGAAAACAGTTCAGGATTGGTGCTTTGCAGACATGTGGTGATGACGTCATGAGATGGTAGATTGTGGGAATCATAGTTTGGGGGCGCGGCAGTGGAAAGGAGAACCCGGAAACGTGACAAGCATAACATATTCTTTTGAAACCCCATTTATGGCTAAGAGGTACATGCGGGTGTTATGAGGCAAAATAGCCCCCAAAGAAAACCTACATTTTCAGATTTGTCACTACCATCGTCAACATCGTATATTTAAGCTCTGTAGACACGTGTGGGTTCACTGCTGGGTTTTGAGTGGTAAAACAAAGTGTGTTGTAGGCACTGCGATGCCTGGATCCTGTAATGACCACTCTAAAGAAACCTTGAGTCAGTAAGTTTTCCCCACAATGAACCTTTTCACACCAAACCATTCGGAATGACTTTGTGTACATCTGCATTTCCATTTAAATTGGATTTTGAAAAGTTCTACCAATTGTGAGAACCCACTTGCAATGGACATTTTTGCGTGCAAATCCACCGTGCCTCGCACTTTGAGCCCATTCCCCCCCGCCGCCACCGTGATCTGGCGCAGCATTCATATGATGCAGCTACCTTCCCTTCACCTCCCCAGAGCATCAGGAGCTTTGGCAAATACAAGAGTGGTGTGCTGCGAAGAAAGCGTAACAAAGCCCTGCAGGTTATGCATTATGTAAGCTCTAGCAGGGAGATGGAGAGGAAGAAGCCACTGCTCTATGACCTGCAGGATGCCCTTTCCTCCAGAAGACTGTACTGACCCAGGAGCAGGAGTGGAAGAGAAGCAAAGTGCATCCTACCATGCTGACCAGTCTGCCAAGGTCGCAAATCTGCGCTTGTTATTCTGCCATCCACTGGACGGAGCTTCTCAGGCGTGTTGAGGAGCTGAATGGTGAAGGCAGAGAACCGTGTCACTATGTTTTAAAGAGGTCCAGTTCGTTCTTAAGGTTGTGTTGGCTTTAGGGAGTCGCATATACCAGGAGTTTTTCTTGCCAGGCACAATTTGTAGAGCTACCATTTGTCCCAAGAGTCACAAAAAGAACCATCACTTTGGTTCGAAGGCCTTTGAGTCAATACTGTGTCCATTATACTGAGGACAGAATGCAGTAATTGGCTTGGAGCATTGTGTTCAATTCACCACAGTTAAGAATGCCCCGGATCCCAAAATCCTCCATTGTCAATGGGATTCAAGTCAATGGGATTTGTTGGCTAGGCCATGCAAGCAGCTGCACCTTCTTCAGAAACCTTAAGTCTTATTTTGGCTTTACATTTGGAGTTGCTGTCTTATTGAAGCGTCCATCTTCTTTCCAGATTCAGTTTTTTGGCTGATGGGCTCGAACTCCCCACTACTAGACCTAGTAGACCGTTTCGTTCATGTTTCCTTCAATGATATTTAAAGCCCCAGTACCATTTATAGAGAATCACCCCCATGTCATGTACTTCACTGTGGGCATGGTCCTTGTCCTTATAATGGGCTGGAGGTTAGGGAACTGGCCTTATGACTGGAAGGCTGCTGGTTTTATTCCCTGAACCGACAGGAGAACACGACTGAGGTGCCCTTGAGTTAGGTACCTAACCCCCAACTGCTCCCCGAGGCCATAGATAGGGCTGCCCACCATTCCATTCGCTGCCCCCTAGTGTGTGTTCACTAGTGTGAGTGTATGTGGGTGTTTCACTTCACTTCACGGAGGGGGCTAAATGCGAACGACAAGTTTCTCTGTGTGCCAACACCATTGGCAATATGCTTCTAAATTCTATTCCACCCCAAACCACAGAACCAATAGTCTGCAATATACGCATATCCATGGACACCTTTCATCTCCCCAGAAGTGTAAGTCAACCTCGAGTCTCTAAAATGTTCTTGCAAAGACACCACGCTAGTTTGCATTGCAGCTAGTTGCTCTCAAACTTTTGATGGGCAGTACATCTTCCTTATGCGTGCATATATGAGCTACTGTAAATATCAAAGTTCTTCTCCAACCATCTTATTATTATAGCCAATAACTGCTTAATGAGTTCCACTGAATCAATGTTCCAGGCTGCCCACACAACATCGTCAGAGGACAATGACCCAAGAAAAAAGATCATTATCGGGCCAACTGCTCCTCAACGGCTCTAAACGTGTTATTTACTCCGCCAATTACAACGCTGCAGCGTAATCTGTTTGAGTCCACTTCATTGTTCTCCATTTGTCTCTCCCTGCGGTTCCGCAGTCCCTTATATTCTCCAAAAGTAGGAAAAAAAAAAACACTTTCGGTATCCATGGAGATATTTCGCAGGGCCTTGTTCGTGGCACTGCACTGTCCATATGGCTCTCCTGGTAACTATAACCTCTTATGACATGTACAAATGTGCTTTTTTGCATTTGCATTTTCAGCTTACATCTTGATCGAGCGATTCGGTACATTGGTTTAAGGAGCAAAGTGTCTAATAGCCTTAAAGTTACTGTGGAAGTCACAGCTACTGCTGTTGGGAAGAACATCCTGTTGGAATTTACTTATTATGTCCATTTACAGTATGTGATTTCTTTACAGTGGTGGTGAAGGGAACCAGGGGTCTACAGTTTCTGCCAATATTGACAATATTGGCATTTCATATACCATCCAAAACCACCAGTGAACATGCACCTTTTTTTATAGCCTAGAGCAAGACACATGGGCAGCCATGATTGTACTGTGAGAAGTGCCAGCAGTAAAACACATACATCGGCACCAACTCACGGGGAGAGGTCACCACCAGCCACTGGCTCTGCTCATGTCCAGACACCCCTCACTAAACTCGACGTAGAATAACATATTACATCTCTTTAACTGACAAACAATGACTCAACAAACAACTCAACAAATAGTCCCTTCTCCATAGGGCAAACGCCTCCCATGATCCTCCTAGTATGGCCGTCAGCAGGCCATGCCCCCAAGCTTCTAGAGGCCAGTGCTTGTGCAAGTCGCTCACTCACTCATCTTCTAAACTTTCTGGGTTGCAGGGTGCTGGAGCCTACCCCAGCATTCAATGGGTGGAGGGCAGGAAACACCCTGGACAGGCCACCAGTCCATCCCAGGGCAGACACATTCACTCACAAGTAGCAGATTAATTTAGCATCTCCAATCCACCTGACTGCATGTGTTTGGACTGTGGGAGGAAACCCAAGCCCCTGGAGGAAACCCACACAGACACAGGGAGAACATGCAAACTCCACACAGAAAGGATCCTGGACGTCCCAACTGGGAATCAAACCACTTCTTGAGGTGCTGTGAGGTGACAGCGCTACCCATCGCACCACCATGCTGCCCCTGACAAATAGTCTTTTCTCCATAGGGCACATGCATCCAATGATCCTCCTAGTATGGCCATCAGCAGGCCATGCCCTCACGCTTCTAGAGGCCGGTGCTTGCACAAGCGACCACAATGTACACTCACTCATCTTCTAAACCGCTTTGGAGCGGGTGCTGGAGCCTATCCTGACATTCAGTGGGCAGAAGGCAGGAACCACCCTGGACATGCCACCAGTCCATCACAGGGCAGACACATTCACTCACACTTAGGCAGACAATTTAGCATCTCCAGCCCACCTGACTGCATGTGTTTGGACTGTGGGAGGAAACCCAAGCCCCTGGAGGAAACCCACATGGACACAGGGAGAACATGCTACCCATCACACCACTGTGCTGCTCCTGGCAATGACATACATAACTTAAATAGTCAAACGCCTTCCATGATCCTCCTAATATGGCCGTCAGCATGGCCACACCCCCCAAGATTCTAGAGGCCAGTGCCAGCCATGAATATGTTTTATGAAGTAAATTTCAGGCCTTCTTAAAACTATCAGGAAGTGGTGGTGGTGGATGGCGCCAATCAATCAATCAATCAATCAATCAATCAATCAATCAGCCTTTATATAACCTCCATTGGGGTTTCCCTTTATTTGCAATGCAGCTGAGTACTAGTACAGACAACAAAGTGTTGAAAAGAGCAACAAACATGGAAACATGGAAGGTAAAATATAGAAACCAGTTTAAAACAATAAACTAAAATGCAAAAATACATACAATAATATAATAATACATAAAAATATAGTACACAAAATAATAGTCAAATAAAAGCAACCCTGTTAAAACACACCAAAGTCAAAAAAGAACTAAGCTGGAATAAAGCAGTTGCAGGCTGAGTGGAGGTGGTTAGAGATTGGTCTGGCGACACCGCCGTGCAGAGCTTTAGATTATCCTGTAATAGCTTGCTGGTGCAGCGTAAGCAGATTTTCCCAGATCAGTGGAAGCTCTTGGCACCTGAAGGGTGAGGGAGTTAATAACGAGTAAATAACATTTCTGTTATTTACAGTCAGCAGAGATGTGATATATGGTGGCATTTGGCCAATGAGCTCTTTATAAATAAACAAAAGCCATGTATTCCAACGTACGTGGCAGTCGACCCGTTATAGAGGTCTCCGGTGATGAATCTAGAGATGCATAATAAGTGATACCCGGCCTAATACCATGATACATTAGCATGTAGGCAATTGGATAGTCAAAAAATCAAAAGTGACTTATTGGCCAAATATGAAACAAGATCATTCTGTTGGTCCTAGTTGAGATTAGTAATGAGCGATTTCAAGGTCTATTTTTGGGTCTAGGGTAAGAGTACTCTTATATACAGTTTGCATAATATCTAAACAAAGTATACGTCTTTGATTATACCGAACAAGGACACACAAAGCTCCCCAACTAGCTTTGGAATAACCTTCTACTCAGTGTTTGGAGTCTAGGCTAAAAACATACCAGTTCAGTCGAGCCTTTGGTAATTAGTTTTCCCATTGGTGCTGTCATCCTCTCACTCACTCACTCACTCACTCAGGTTGGTTGACTGTGAAGCTGAAGGCCACAGACTCCTCAGGGAGCCCTCGTGTCTTTGCTACCTTCTGGCTCCCTGTTTTAGTTATGATGTAATCGCCAGGTCTGCTAGAATCACTAGAATCAGAATCCGCTAAACGCTACAGGACAAATTCATGTCATGTCCCAGCAGCAAGGAACTTCTTTCCAGGTGGATAATGCAGGCAACGCTGCACTGATACAACAGGATTTTGTACCAATCCTAAAAGCTATTTAACCAGGAGACTGGAAACAGGTATATTCCCAGATCGATTGTCATATGGTCATGAATTTGCACCAGCCACACCTGTAACTGCAGAGCTTCATGAAGAAATGTTCACTTTAGAAAGATGTTCATCCAAATCACAGTCAAAAGCAAGAACCCAAACAGGAGCCAGCTGAATTTACGGTTCTAGTGTTTGTGCATGTTCCATCCGCTCGAAAGACCGAACCCTTTATAATCACAGTGATTAATGACTTTTCTGATAATTTATTGTCACTCTGAAGCATTAAACTAGGCTAAGTAGCTAGCTAGGTAATGTGCTCTTTAGCTTTTTGGCAGCTAAGAACCAATATACTGCTCTTCTCTGCACACACACACACATGTCTACATTTACACAAAGAGTCAAACAAAACTTTTATTTTTCTTTGTTGAGTGTTAATGTGAGCAAAAACACTCGTTCTGTGGCTGCTAGCATAAGCGCTAATAGTGTTAACTTCTCCTAGCATGTAGTAATGCTCTGTACAGAGTAATTACTATGGATCAGCACATCATCATACCATCCTACTTCACACTCTGGAGCTCCTATTGGTGTATATTAGTGCTGGTGTAACTTCTTCATCTTCATCTGGAGAGCAAAGGGTTCGCTAAACTGTGATTAGCTTCAGCCGCTAACGTTTGCGCACACAGAGGATCCTCAGTGCTAAAACCTGCTCTACCTGCTCAAATACAACACAATTTGGCTGTTATTTACAACGTGTTATATGTTATGAGTGAATTTATTTTAATTTTGTAACCCTCTGTTTACCAAGACTGAATTCTTTCCAGATTTTGTTGTCAGTTCTTCCAGCAGAACTAACTAACTGTCCGGATCTTTCTTTGCTGAGCCGATGCCGTTGTTCCATGCTGTCATGGTTGGTGCTAGGCACTGCTCTTGTGAAACATCTAAAGCTGTGTGACTGCTAATGGCGCCTTCTTGTGGAGAATGTCCAGTCTGCTAAATGTGAGTGAGTGAGTGAGTGAGTGATTGCTGAAATGTCTTGTCTTATTTTGCAGAATCAGAACCTCTTTATTTTGCCAAATATAATACATATGCAAGGAATTTGTCTTGGTGAGTCATGCAGGTATGACATATAATAATACTAGACAGACCAGATCAGCGCACACAGACTGTTAACAAGTGTTTTATTTGAGGGGGAAAGTATAATAAAATACAATAAACAGAATAAACAATAAGAATAATGAAGATAATAGAAAGAAAAATGAACTGGACCACACTGGCAAACTAGAAGCAATCAGAAGAGGGCCAATACTGTCGCCATAGACCAGTAACTGCATGTTTTCAAGTGACATACCCTCCGTATATTTGTCTCTGAAGTGTTTTGGTGCTGCATATTGTACTGCCAGGACGCTACTAGCAAATCGAAGCGAAGCAGTGGAGAATCTGACAGTCGGGCTCTGCATAATGAACAGCCAACGCTAAAATCAGCCGCGCTTAGATCAGCGCTCTGTCCCCCCGCGTGTGTAAAATGTCTGCACAGTGATGTGATAATTCACGTCCTGTGGGCTGAATAAATAGCAGCAGGCTCAGCTCTGGCAAATGTCAGACTAATGCGAACATCTGAGGGAGGGGGCAGCAGAGGTCAGGGGTCAATTACCGACAGTGCGTCGGTTGGCAGAGAAGCAAAGTCCTGCACCGAGATAGATAAAGCTAAGATAAGAGGACAAATCAGTCAGCCACTGCTGTGCAGTGCACTGAAATCACTATCTATATCTATAACTAGAATCGTTTGTGTTCTGCTCAATACTTATTATAATACGCTTATCAACAGTTGATAGAAGGAATCAAACAACTGGAATGAAACTTGGTGGGGAGGTTTGACATCGTGAGCCAGGCCAATGATTCAAGTTTCACGCTTGGCCGTGCATGTGACGTAAGCAAGGACGGGCCTTATCACTGTATCAGACTGACCCAACAGCCACGATTGCAGACATTCAGTGAGCAGTGATGTCCTCCATGGGTCATCCTGTTAGTGCCAGCACCTTTGTCAGATGGCTGCACCACACAGGACTACATGCACACAGACCGTTACGACGACTGTCCTTAACACCACGTCAACGGCACCAAAGACTGCAATGGTGTTGTGCCAGACTATCATGAAGTGACTCAGAATGTCAGCGGGACAACTTCAGTGACGAGTTCCGTTTTTGTCTTGGTGGAGATGACCAACAAATCTGTGTGTGGAGGCACCACGGTCAGCGGAGAACGGTCACACGTCCAGAAGGCTTGGCTTCACTCCACCTCCACCCCTACCGCACCATCTGCAGGAACTGTGTGAGGATATTCAAGCTGCATGGGATGGATTATCACAGGACACCATTAGGAACCTCTACAGCTCNTTTGGGCCCAGTTTTCAGGACCCATTGTCCATTCAAGCCGGACCGGACAGAGGAAGGAAAATGTTGTGCTTTTACTTTAGCACATTACGACCACAGCTCCCTTCACCTCTGCTCTGGGAAGGTGGGTGGGTTGGCCCGCCATGGGGCGGGGGAGTAAATCTTGGACTTAATTAAAAGCAACTCAATTTACTGCTCTTATCTTCTGTAATCATGTTAACCAACAAGGGGTCCGAAAGCTCATTAAGGGTATGGATTTTAATTAGTGGGCCCGTTGAAGCTGGATAAATCACTAGCGCTCCACAAGTCGCCATTAAAGGTATAATCACGATGGGTTTTTTTAAGAGGCCGATCGCATGTAAATTGACCCGTGCTGCCCTGCCCGCTCGTGTGTCGTAAAGCGAAAGAAGGGGATCGTGACAAAGGGAAGGAAACAGGGTCGATCGTCAGAGGTGCCACCGCTTTCCCATGCCTCACAGTGTCTCGGTTTGGGCTCTATTCACTATATTTGTCTGATTTGATTCATCTGCCTGTGGCTGGTTACCCTACAGAAGCTGTTTGAACATAAATAGCCTGATGATTATGATGATTATGCTCTTTAAATAGAGTGTTGCATTGAAGAGAAGATCTACTGCAGCCTGAACACTGAACACGGCACACTGATCGAGCTGGACTGTTATTTAGCCATGGTCTATTATTCTAATCTAGACCCATAGTGAGATCTGCCTTTGTGTATTCATTCATGGCACACAAACAAAAGGTGAATAGACTCATTAAGTGAATGAAATGAATCTATTCAGAACACAGATTTAACCACTGAACTGTAGCCACTGATCACATTCAGCAGGAACAATGATGCTATCTCAATAAAAGCCGTGTCACGCCTGCTGGCTCTCTTCTCACCCCCGATCTCCCGGACTCCATTTCCCATAACCCACCACCCAATGATGTTACTTTCACATGTCCACCATCTCCCAATCTCGTTCCGTTTTCTAGATCTGAGTCTCCTGAGCATTGATCACACCTGTTAATTCAGTCTGTTTGTATATATACTCCTCTCTCACACTGACCCGTTGCGAAGTATTGCCCCAGTGTGTACCGAGCGGGTCTCTCTGTGATCACTCTTGTTTGCGACTCTGGTTTTGACGTTGTTCTGTTTTACTGATTTACTCTTTCGTCTTTGCCCTTTTGGTACTTTTGCTGGTCTGACTGTTTTGCCTGGTTTTCGACTTCCTGGTTTCTTGACTCTGACTCTGTCTTGCCCTTCTGTTATGTCCACCTTGCTCTTGTTGCTGCTGTGTTCGATTACAAATCTGTCTAATAAACCTCACCTTGGTTTTAGCTCAGCGCTCGTCTCAATCTGTTTGTCCATCAAAACAAGTCACACATAAGTCCACTGGATTTAACTGAACACTATTACGCATCAAGTATTTGCACTACAGTAACTGCTACTACCACTATTATATATATATTAATAAAGTGTTAATGCTAAAATAATAGCAATTCTACTTAATAATAATAATATTAATAATAATGATAATAATAATAATAATAATAATAAATCTCATTCAGTCATCATCTACATTCCTTAGCCAGGGAGGGCAGTGCAATGAGGCTCTAGGAATCACGCTGGACACCCTGTAATAATAATAATAGTAATAATAATAATAATAATAAATTTCACTCATTCACTCTACACCATCTACATTATGTATCCTCCTGGTTTGGTGGGGGGGCAGTGTGGTGGACAGTGCGATAAGGTTCCCAGCATTTATTAGGCAGAGGGCAGGAAACACCCTGGACACCCCGGAATACTACTACTACTACTACTACTACTACTAATAATAATAATAATAACAATAATAAAATCTCACTCATTAACCATCTACATTGTGTAGCCTCCTGGTTCAGTGAAGGGGCAGTGTGATAAAGTTCTCAGCATTCATTAGGCATAAGGCAGGAAACACCCTGAACAGGTCACCAGTCAACCATTAACTATGGTGGTAGACGTAGTAGTAGTTGTAGTATTTCAGTAGAGATATTTTTTGGTATTAGTCGTAGCAATAGTAATACATTAGTAGTAATACTGTTATTATTAGTATTATATTATTAATAATAATAGTAGCCGTAGTAGTAATAATGTAATTATTATATAACTTATAACTTATAATAGGAAAAGTAGTAGTTGTAGTATATCAGTAACGATGCTGCTATTATTATTAATATTATTAATAATATTAGTAGTAGTGGTAATATATTAATAGTAATAATACTGTTATTATTAGTAATGTACTGTTATTGATAATAGTAGTAGTAGTATATTAGCAGTAATGTAATTATTAGTAGTGATATCATTAGTTATAGAAGTAGAAGTAGTGGTAGTTGTTTGGTCAGTGTGATTGTGTTGAGTAAAGATTTCGTTGAGTAGCTTCTGACATCTTATGTGCACTATATTGCCAAAAGTATTCGCTCATCTGCCTTCACACACATATGAACTTGAATGACATCCCATTCTTAATCCATAGGGTTTAATATGATGTCGGTCCACCCTTTGCAGCTACAGCTGCTTCAACTCTTCTGGGAAGGCTTTCCACAAGGTTTAGGAATGTGTTTATGGGAATTTCTGACCATTCTTCCATTCCCTGATCTAGAGCCTCTACAGTAGCATTGCCTCAAACTTAAAAACAATTGCTTTGCGCTAAACAGAAATTACCACATGGTTCCACACTTCTGGCTCTGGTTAGCGGTTAGATAGCATTAGCATTCTAAAGTTAGCTAGAACATGACATCTCCCCCTCCCGCACTACTGTTGGCACGTTATATATGTGTGAAGAATCTACATTTCCTCCACTTCAGTTTGGCCTTTCACATTTGGCCCCAAAACACACATCATTGAACAGCTCAGCATGCTTAGAAGAGAACTACTTGTTCTGGTTGACTAGCAGGAATGGGGAATGGGGACCGTCCTACCTACCCAGCAAGAGAGAGGCTAGTTATGCCTTGTGGAAGAAAAGAACGGCTGTGGCATCACGAAGGGGTCAAACTCATAACCTCTTGACTATAAGACTTATGGTTAGACTGCTCCACCCGAATTGAATTTCAGTCCCTATGCTGATGTATGCAGGACGTAAGAAGCTCCAGTGCAGATCTGGTGTTCAGGTTATTTGACTCATTATGTCTCTATCTGATTCCTTCCCTGTAAGCTCTGTGTGCAGTCAGGTTTGTCCTGCAGTACGATCACAGACATATTTATGGTAATCATTTACTGAGCCTTGCTCGCCTGCTATAGGCCATATCTGCACCAACTCCGATTTATGACATCTTCCCAGACGGCTCATATACAGCGGTCAACACCCGTCAGCACAGACCCTTACGAGCAGTTATTTATTGCGGTAAACGATGTTGTTTTTCATCCTGTATGTCGATCCGATAAAGCCCTTAACGTGCTGCAACTGCATCTAATTCGAAACAGTTTTCTCGGAAAACTGCATGCAGTTAACGATTTTTACGTGCCCACATTTTTCAGAACCGTCACCCGTTAGCCACGGCTCAGGCTGACGTACGTGTGTGTGCAGTGTTAGCAAGGTTGGCAGGGTTTACTGATCAAGTAACCTGGAATTGTGTTCGTTTGGTCAGTGTGATTGTGTTGAGTAAAGATTTCGTTGAGTAGATTTCGTTGAGTAGCTTCTGACATCTTATGTGCACTATATTGCCAAAAGTATTCGCTCATCTGCCTTCACACACATATGAACTTGAATGACATCCCATTCTTAATCCATAGGGTTTAATATGATGTCGGTCCACCCTTTGCAGCTACAGCTGCTTCAACTCTTCTGGGAAGGCTTTCCACAAGGTTTAGGAATGTGTTTATGGGAATTTCTGACCATTCTTCCAGAAGCGCATTTGTGAGGTCAGACACTGATGTTGGATGAGAAGACCTGCCTCACAGTCTCTGATATAATTCATCCCAAAGGTGTTCTATCAGGTTGAGGTCAGGACTCTGTCTAGGCCAGTCAAGTTCTTCCACACCAAACTCGCTCATCCATGTCTTTATGGACCTTGCTTTGTGCGTTGGTGCGCAGTCATGTTGGAACAGGAAGGGGCCGTCCCCAAACTGTTCCCACAAAGTTGGGAGCATGAAATTGTCCAGAATCTCTTGGTCTGCTGAAGCATTAAGAGTTCCTTTCACTGGAACTAAGGGGCCGAGCCCAACTCCTGAACAACAACCCCACACCATAATCCCCCCTCCACCAAACTTTACACTCGGCACAATGCAGTCAGACAAGTACCGTTCTCCTGGCAACCCCCAAACCCAGACTCGTCCATCGGATTGCCAGACGGAGAAGCGTGATTGGTCACTCCAGAGAACACGTCTCCACTGCTCTAGAGTCCAGTGGCGGCGCTTTACACCACTGCATTCCACGCTCTGCATTGCGCTTGGTGATGTAAGGCTTGGATGCAGCTGCTCGGCCATGGAAACCCATTCCATGAAGCTCTCTACACACTGTCCTTGAGCTAATCTGAAGGCCACATGAAGTTTGGAGGTCTGTAGTGATTGACTCTTCAGAAAGTTGGCAACCTCTGCGCACTATGCACCTCAGCATCCGCTGACCCGCTGTGTCATTTTACGTGGCCTGCCACTTTGCGGCTGAGTTGCTGTCGTTCCCAATCGCTTCCACTTTGTTATAATCCCACTGACAGTCGACTGTGGAATATTTAGTAGAGAGGAAATTTCACGACTGGACTTGTTGCACAGGTGGAATCCTATTCATACCACTCTGGAATTCACTGAGCTCCTGAGAGCAACCCATTGACCTCCTGTTTGTAGAAGCAGACCACTGGCCACTGACAGCTAGCACAACAACTTCTGAGTAATGGCGCTTCCACAAGCTCAAGAGTGGACAGTGAGAGAAGCACACCTTGGCAAAAGACAAGGACAATGTTGCCTGGCTGGTATGTGTAAGGCTGGAGGCCGGAGTCGGTGGGAGGTGGCTCAATGGCAATACTGCCACAGTGAGGCACAGTGGCAGTGCTGGTCTGAGGGAAGCCAATAAAAGTCAAAGTATCAAGAACTTCAGTGTGGGAGCAGCAGAGCAGTTGGTTAGACAGCACCTTCAGAGACAGAGGACATGGCATTGGACAGCATCACAAGCCTGGGCTAGCGGGTAGACGGATGCCAGCCGGAAGCTCTTAGGAAGCTCTTAGGAAGCTCTTGGTTCCTGTTTGTGGTTCCTCCTCATGCTCTTAAGAAGTTTCTCCTTTTGAGTCCTGACTCCTCTCAGCGGTTCCTCCACGTGCTTCTAGGAAGTTTCTCCTTTTGAGTCTTGACTCCTCTCAGTGGTTCCTCCTCATGCTCTTAGGCAGTTTCTCCTTTTGACTCTTGACTGCTCTCAGTGGTTCCTTCTCATGCTCTTAGGCAGTTTCTCCTTTTGTGTCTTGACTCCTCTCAGTGGTTCCTCCTCATGCACTTAGGCAGTTTCTCCTTTTGAGTCTTGACTCTTCTCAGTGGTTCCTCCTCATGCTCTTAGGCAGTTTCTCCTTTTGAGTCTTGACTCCTCTCAGTGGTTCCTCCTCATGCTCTTAGGAAGTTTCTCCTTTTGAGTCTTGAATCCCCTGAGAAGTTCTTTTTCATGTTCCTGTGGTATTCTTTGGCTCCTTTTTAGTTTTGGTTTCGCTCAGTGGTTCCTCCTCTAGTCCTAGGGAGTTTCTACTTTAGCTGCTGGTGACCTCCCCCACAAGTTCAGAGCTTTGTATCTGCCTTTCTGCTAGTGTCAGTAGAGGAGCCCTTTCCTCCATGCTGACACCACAATATTAAAGCAATGTAATCTGACTACTTTCCATTACTTTTGGATTACTTTCTAATTTATACAATTAAGTCACACGTTCTCTGTGTTTATTATCATGTTTTGAACTCCCGTTATAGAAATTCCAGTTTTTCATTTCTTTTTCTTTGATCTTCTCCTTCATTATGCAAGTGCATTAGATCTTAGATCTAATCTCCTCAGAAACATCTCCTAGGAAACTCAATAACTTGAGAGTGGTCTCTGCCTTTGGCAGAGTACTATATGAGTTTCCGGTTTGGGAAAAAGAAGATTTCCCCACGTTAACGAATACTCCATTGGACAGTATTTAAACCCACCGGGCCACGAGTGGCAAGTTTCCCAGTGCCAGGGGCGATTGACCAGGTTCCACGGTTATAAATGTTGGGAGCCCGTAATTTTAATAAGGTATGGAAAACTGTGAACCCATCCGTTAACGATCACATCTGAGGAGCATTTTTACCGCAGGCGTAAAGCAGCTTTCTCGCTTATGTACTCACGCAGGGTGGCAGATGCCTGGGCTGTATCGATTCATTAACGAACAGCGTGGGTCATTCGTTACATTCCGAATATTAATTAGCAAAACACCTGTTTTCTGTTTGATTTTACACCAATCAGAGTGTTTCCCTCGACTCCGCCGCCTCGGTGAGGGGCATTAATTAGCGATGACAGATACAGTTGATCTCATTAAACTGACAGTCCTCTTGTGGCTCCAGATGACATCAAAAGGAGTGAGTGGAAACCGTGTGTGGTTTTATCTGAGCATAAGGCGGCCACCATACTGCACCAAAGGAAAAATAATAAACCGCTTCCTGCTTAATGAAGAGCACTGATTAACCATTTGATGGCGTGATACAGGCTACATGATACATGCAAAGCTCATAAAGTCTCTCTTTTGAGTTTGGGTTCCTCCCTGTGGTTCTTGGAGTTTCTCCTTTGAAGTTTTGGTAGCTGTCAGTGGTTCCTCCACATGTTCCTAGGGGGTTTCTGCTTTTGAGTCTTGGATCCTCTTAATGGTTCCTTCACGTGTCCCTAGGAGTTTTGCCCTCTGAGTTTTGGCTACTGTCAGTGGTTCCTCCTCATGTTCTTAGGGACTTTCTTCTTTTGGGTCTTAGATTCTCTTAATAGTTCTTCTTCATGTTCCTAGGGACTTTTCTGTGAGTTCTGTGTTTTTTCCTTATGCTCTTAGGGAGTTTCTTGTTTTGAGTCTTGGTTCCTTTTGTCTTAAGTGTTTTTTTCTTTTGAGTCTTAGATCCTATCTGTGGTTCTTCCTGATGCTCTTATGAAGTTTCTCCTATTGAGTTTTGGTTCCTCTCAGTGGTTCTTCCTGATGATATTAGGGACTTTGTTCTACTGAGTTGTTCTTCCTCTCAGTGGTTCTTCCTGATGATATTAGGGACTTTGTTCTACTGAGTTGTTCTTCCTTTCAGTGGTTCTTCCTGTTAGGGAGTCTCTTCGTTTAGGGTTTGGTTCCTCTCAGTGGTTCTTCCTGTTAGGGAGTCTCTTGGTTTAAGGTTTGGTTCCTCTGAGTGGTTCTTCCTGTTAGGGAGTCTCTTGGTTTAAGGTTTGGTTCCTCTGAGTGGTTCTTCCTGTTAGGGAGTCTCTT
>CM067499.1:1216582-1308496 GCA_034552555.1 Semaprochilodus insignis
TTGGCTGAAGCACGTGGAACTAGTGGAACAATCGCTGACTGACTGCCAGCTGACACCTTGAATATCAAGTTCAGGCTTAGCAAATAAATATTAGCAGTACGAATGTTCATTTAGCATACCATTTATTCGTTAATTGTTCCTGGTAACCTTTATCTTCCTTCCTAATAGCACTGCCATCCCACACCTCCTTCTGGGTGCAACTATTCTTTAGACGATGAGTGTATAAATGGAGTTGTCCTCAATAACCTAAAATATAGCTGTTGTCTGGTAACTAATCTAAGCTTATATGATAATATGCAATACTAACAGCAAGCATTGGTATAAAATGGGTCCTGCAGCCCAAATTCAAACTAGAGAGTTCTCTGACCCTGCCCCTTTCTTTCTAGCTCACACAGGTTGCCAGGTTGAGCACACTGAGCCTACACCCTCATGGCGAGCTCAACATTAAACTTTGACAATGGTAGGCAACCTGAGTCCTACACTGACCAGTTAATGTTCTTGCTTGCCAAGTTTTTATTGCTTGCAAATTATAAAACAGCTCACCCAGACTTTTTAGGACTCTGCTAGTGTTAGCTAGTAGCATGGTTAGCTTCAAACGGAAGCCAGAATTAAGCCCCTTATCCCAAAAACAAAAGCCCACTGTTCTAATCATACACACTTTGGAGTTCGGTGATTGATAACATTTAACTTTAACATGGTGGCATTAGCCAACACTAGTTAGGATGACTTCATGGGCATAGATACGCCAGCTTTAGGGGGGCTTTAGCCCTTCCCTTCTTCAATCAATGTACATTATGAGTTCAAATCATCCAATTTGGCCAAATATTTTGACCACTTGTCTGGACTAAATAAAGTATTGTCCTGGAGGACCATGTCCTCAGTATAGGCTTAGCCACTCCTAGCCATAAACCCCCAGTGTCGCCCCTGCTTGGTGCCTTGATGAGCCAGCTGCATACGGACCACAGAGTATGAATATGCGAATGCTCAAATATTAAAATGACTTAAAAATGTCCGTCCAGACGAGCAGACTACGAGGTAAATTAGTTAGGGTTAGCTCAGCTCACTGCTTACCTCTTCAGGAGAAAATAAGCCAGCATGCCATCTGTTTGAAAGCCCTTCTGGTCTCTAAGTTCCCTCCATCTTTCCAATACATCACTCATATTAACTGACATTTCACTACGTCTCTGGTCATGGAGCGTTTTGGGATGCCAAGTTTTTGGGTTTTTTTTGGTGGGGTGGAATCTAAAGTTTTCTCCGTCGCTGGAGTTTCTGCGGCATGCTGTGGTTGCCCACTAATTTGTTTCATACCAAGGATGCACAAGGATGACCAAGCTATAAATACCTGTGGGGTGTGAGTGATGGGATTCATAGATTGGGAAGAGGTGGTGCAGTGCAGTGAATGTCTCGTCCCATGTGTGAAAAATGGCTCCAAAGCAGATGTTAATGATTGGCTAAAAGGAGTGACTGCATTTGGCCGAAAGACCATAGTGTGAAGGAAGTAGCTGAATGTGCAGGTGTATGGAAGCGTATGGTGATACGGGTCTACCAGCAGTGGCACAAATCACAGTCTACAGGGAATTTTCCATGGAATTGTGCCAGGAAAGGCATCCACCAAATCTGGCCCAACTGCACAATTCTTTGATGCAAGAGCGTCTGAACACTGATGTGGCTACATCCAGAAACTTGTCCAGTCCATGCCCAAACCAATCACAGCTGTTACTGGTGCTCGTGGAGGTATTACATGCTATTAGGTACGTTTCAGTTACGGGTTACTGCATCAGCTACAAGAAATCTGATTCACTCTGTGAGCTATTTGTGAAACGTTCTCGGCCAAGCGGTTTCACCTTGCTTTAACTTTGTGCATATCATTTGCTTGCTTAAGCGCTTAATTAACAGCCATACAGTAGCACATAATGAGCTTTAAGATATCTCTGAGTTGCGTAATTAAGACGTTACTTCTCACCGCTCCCCTTCGACAATTAGAGGAGAAAACATGCCGGGATTGTTGTTTCTTTACTTTCCAGCGGCGGACCGCTTGACTCAGTATCTCAGGGGCAAATTAAAACAGAGGGGATGAGGTGCCTTATTTATTTATTTATTCATTGTGCTTGTCAGTTTCCCCTGCGGCGTCGTTTTCCCCTTCTTTTTTTCCCCGCTGACGTTAAAAGGAAACACTTGGCAACTCCCTCACTGTAGGCAGATGCCATTAGAAGGTGCTTCCCAATGACTCATTATGGGTTTGGAGTTTGGGGGGTCATTTCTAGAGCTGGGTGAAGGAGCCTAAAACCATGACTCAAGTAGATGTGAGGAGGACACCTGGAAACTGCTACTGAAGACAGCGCCGCCAGGTACCCCGGAGGGTGTCCTGGAACAGCCACCTGTGTAGTCAGTGCTGCCTGGCATCCTGGAGGGCACCAGAAAAAGTCCTCCTGGCATTTTGGAGGATGCCAGACAACTAGCGGAGGCGGTGACACCACTTCCCTCACCCTGCCTCCGTGTCTTGGACCCAGCCCCCAGACCCCGTCTTGTCTTTGACCCTGGTGGCTGTGTTCTAAAGTGGGGGGATGTGGCAGGGGTGGGGTGGAGTCACTGCCTTTCCCTCCAGAAGTGGGCATGTTCTCCCCTTTGATCATGCACAGGTATGCGCGATCAGAAGGCAGGGCACCATGCCCTTATAAACTGGCCCTCTCTCCAGTGTGAGGAAGGGAGGACATGCGGCTTCCATGACACACACGGGTGCGAGCCAGAGAGAGACTGAGGGATGAAGGACCCATAGGGCTAAGTAAGCCTCATATTTAAGTTCCGTCTTGGTTTGTCTGGCACATTATGTCTAAATAAAGCACTCTGCTCCACTCGCGCTGGGTGTTTATGTGTGTGTCTTTGGGTCTTGTTGAGGTTTTCCCGGACAGTGTGCTCGTCCCCTCCCCTGGTCAAGCCATGCGGTGAAGAAGTGAGAGGTGTGACCGACAGTGAACGAAATGTAATAGGACAATTACAGTGACATAGAAACACATTGACCACAAAAACGGTTATCAACAACCAAACAACCGAGAGGAACCAGGACTCAAAAGGAAAATCCCCCATAGTCATGAGCAAGAACCCCTGAGACGAACCAGGACTCAAAAGGAAAAAAACCCATAGACATGGGCAAGAACCACTCAGAAGAACCAGGACTCAAGTAAACGTGTGGTTGTATCAATACAATCAAGACTCAATCAGAGTAAACAAGCATGGCTCCTGAAAACCAACAGGAGTGAAAAAAGACAAGCATTGTGTCTAGAATTCCCAAAGTTCCCACTTACCTATCATCTAGCAGCTACCACCACAGGAAGTGAAGGTTGTTAATCAGTGTTTACAAAAGAAGTGAGAGGTGTGACCGACAGTAAACGGAATGTAATGGAATTAAAGTGACATAGAAACATTTCACATTGCCCTCAAAAACTGTTACAAACAACCAAACAACCGAGAGGAACCAGGACTCAAAGGGAAACATCCCCCATAGTTATAGGGAAGAACCACTGAGAGGAACCAGGACTCAAAAGGAAACTTCCCCCATAGTTATGGGAAAAAACCACTGAGAGGAACCAGAACTCAAAAGGAAAAAAACCCCATGGTCATGGGGAAAAACCACTGAGAGGAACCAGAACTCAAAAGGAAACTTCCCCCATAGTTATGGGAAAAAACCACTGAGAGGAAGCAGGACTCAAAAGGAAAAAAAAAAACCATGGTCATGGGGAAAAACCACTGAGAGGAACCAGGACTCAAAAGGAAAAAAAAAAAACATGGTCATGGGGAAAACCACTGAGAGGAACCAGGACTCAAAAGGAAACTTCCCCCATAGTTATGGGGAAAAACCAGTGAGAGGAACCAGGACTCAAAAGAAGTTCCTTCCCATGAGGAAGAACCAGTGAGTGACACCAACTCCCTAAGAGTATGAAGAACCACTGTGATGAACCACAGGACAAGAAATTTCCTTTCATGAAGAAGAAGAACCTCTGAGAGGCACCAAGAAAGGAAAAGCCCCAACTCAAGAGCAGAAGCTTCCTGAGGAAGAACCACTGAGAGTAACCAAGACTCCAGAGAAGGAAAGCACTAGGAGCTTGAGGTAAAAACCACTGAGAAGAACTAATCCTCAAAAGTGAAACTTCTCTAAGAGCAGGGGAAGGAACCACTGAGAGGACCCCTCAACTTAAAAGCAGAAGCTTCCCGAGGAAGAACCACTGAGAGGAACCAAGACTCCAGAGAAGGAAAGTTCTAGGAGCTTGTGGTAAAACCAGTGAGAAACTCCCTAAACTACTGCTGAGAGGATCCAAACCTCTGGTTTCAGGGTTCTCCTGCTCCTGGCTCACTATCAAACTCTTCATGAGGTTGAGATGGAGGAGCTAGTAAGGTCTTTCAGACTTGTTTGCATTGTGTAGAAATGTGATCATGGCCTTGGTTCCCAAGAGGCCTGGCAGCATTCAGGTCTATTAACTATTGGAGAGGACGTTCAAAGTGATACTCTGTTGCACTTTTCCATGGTTTTACATCTCGCTCTTTGCGCCACCAGGCTTTTTGGGCGACTTGCCGCTTTACAAAGTTTAGCATTCTGGACAAGCTGTCCAGGAGAGTTTGCCAACACCCTAGAAACATTTCTAATATCATTTTCAGCTTAAAGCTTATGTGGCAGAAAAACGAATTACTCTCCCGCTCACCCCCTCCCTGTTTCCTTCCCTCCCTCCCTCCCTCCGTCCCTCACTCACCCCCTCCCGCGTTCCGACGGCGGCCAGCATTTGGCGCTCCCCGCCAGGCTGGATTACTTTACAGGAAGTGGACAGCGGTTGATGGATCGAGACTGACAGCTCCGGCTGATGAATGGGCCGCGAGCTGACGAGGATGATGACTTCTTTAGCTTTTCTTAGATTTATTTATCGATTGGAGAGGGGCTGTTTTTAAATCCGACCAGCACCCAAGTGAAAGGAGACAGGTGTATGGTGGGGGTGGTTTAAAGCTACATGTGAAACATGGAAGCTAAGGCTGTATTCCAAATGGAATAATACATACTACTCACATACTAAACCTACCTAAAAGTACTACATAGTATGTGACCAGACTGTATATCTGTAATGCACTGAAGATACCCAGATGGTGTTCTACTCCAGTCAGAGGTTCTAGTATACAGGGGGAGCTATCTTCATGGTGTACTGGAGATACCCGGATGGTGTTCTACTCCAGTCAGAGGTTCTAGTGTACAGGGGGAGCTATCTTCATGGTGTACTGGAAATACCCGGATGGTGTTCTACTCCAGTCAGAGTTTCTAGTATACAGGGGGAGCTATCTTCATGGTGTACTGCATCCCATCGCGCACTGCAGCCTCACCAGCCCTCAGCCTGCTTCAGCCAGAGAAAATGGCAGCGGGTAACACTGGGGAGCAAAACGCAGCCAACTCCGAGTATAAATGTGGGTGTAGTGATTGTAGTGGGGTACGTTTTCATCAGAATGAGCCTCAGAAAGTTCAAATATACAGGTCTGAAGATTAATAAAAGATGAACTCGCTTTAGAGGATCAGTTTTAGAGTGAAATAGCCGAGGGTAGCTAACAGCTAGGCTAAACGTATTTCAGCAGCTAGCTCTACACAGTGGATACAGTAATAACAGCTCTGAGGTAAATGTGAGGTAACTGGTCATGTGACTGTATTAGTATACTACACTGTAGGTCAGAACTTGATACTGTACTGTATACCACACACAGGGGGCATATACAGTGTGCAGTACATACTACTATAGTGTGCAGTGTGCAGTATGGTGGTTTGCCTAACTCTGACAAATCTGGGCTGCATTCATGAACGCTTTGATATAGAAGAAAAACATCAGACGTTCATACAAATATTTCTCAATGCAATCTGCAATAAAAATAAAAGTTCTCAAATATTATCTTGCTCTCAGTAGTCGGACTGTGTAGAGCAAGAGCGAGGCTGTCGGAAAGTTCAGAGAATATGAAAGAAGATACATTTTTGAGGAATACCACCTGTTCTTAAGAGAGAAGTTAGGAAAGTAATGAAAAGAATAGCACATCTACTAGACTCTATGAACATACCCAGAACATTCTCTAATGCATTAATAAGGCATTATAAAGATGACTTCTTTATATATTTTATTTATAGCAAAGTTAGCAAAGTTCAGAAACAAATAGTATATTCAATGCACTTCAATGCACTTCGCAAAGTGACACTATTATTATACGACCTACTTACAATACACTTTCTTAATAATTCATATTAAATAATAAATATACAGCGTAATGCATTTATATAACTTTTTATAAATGCCTTAGAAATGCATTACAACATGTTATGAAGGTTTTCATAAATCCTTATGTACAAATTATTTGCAGAAAGTGTTAACAATTTTGTTGCTTAAAACACTACTACACTCTACTATACTGTACTATACTATACTCTACTCTACTCTACTTTACCATTCTGTACTATACTATAGTATTCTATACTGTACACAACACAATACACTATGCTATACTATCCAATACTATACAATGATATACTACACTACAGACTGTACTATATATGTAGTTCAGATTTAAACACTACAGAGAATATTTGTTCTCACATTATTCTCACTGAGTGGAATAACATTTACTCTTCATTCTCTCTTCAAGACTGTTTGCACGTTTACCCACAAAAAGTCACTATTTAAAGACATTACACAGAAAAGCTCTACTATACTGACCTGTTGTTGTAAAACGTTATGCGTTAAATATGAATAATTAATCTGGTAACTTAAAACATCTGTTAATACTATAAGTTCAACTAACTCAGCAATTCAAGTTAACTGTTACTTATACTTATTTTTTTACAGTGTGGCATCTATTTGTTTATTTCTTTTTTTTCTTATTAAGACCAAGTGTGCCTCATTTTTTGAATACTGAGAAAGAAGATGTGAATTGAATACTGAGAAAGAACATGAAATTTTAATTTCTGGAACCAACATGACCTTTTAACATTCATTTAAAGCTTTTCTATAATGCAATGTACATTTAATAACCATCTGTTAAACCAGCATGACCGTTCACATTCATTTAAAGCTTTTGATTTATGTAAAGTGTGCTATGCACTGTATTGGTCCTATAAGGGAATTTTAGCATTTTGCTGCCTCCCTATTCCCAGTCTGAGAGCAGCACAGCGTTGCCAGCAGAGCAGTGTTGCCAGCAGAGCAGCGCTGCCTGGGGCGGGGGGTGGGGGGGGGTGTTATGTGCTTTGCCCAAGGGCATAACCAGGTATACTCAGGCAGTCCTGGGATTTAAACCTCCTACTGCAAGGAGACCAGCCTTGCCATCCATTAAACCGATATGATTTACATTTGTAAAGTGGTGCACTATTTTTTTCTATACTATTTAGTGTTGTAGTATGAGGTTTGGGACATAGCCTTCACTGTTTGGTGAGGTCATGAACTGAAACACAATGGCCGGCAATACTATACTACGCTACACTATACTATGCTATACTATGCTATACAATACTTTGCTACACTATATTGTACTATACTTTACTATACCATACTATACTATACTATATTATACTATAATATGCTACACTATACTATACTATACTATACTATACTATACTATACTATACTATACTATACTATTCAGTGCTACACTGTATTGTACTATACTATGCTATACTATACTATACTATACTATACTTTACTTTACTGTACTTTACTGTACTATATTATACTATTCGATACTATACGTACTACACTATGGCATACTATACTATACTATTATTTTGGAACAAGCATGCATATTGCTTAACATATACCACTGTAATTATCTGTGTTAAAATTTTGTTATTGAAAGATCCCAAATGATTAAATAATTCTGTGGTCACCATAAAGGTAATGAATTTCATTATGTTTATATTTAATCTTTTGCATGGTCTATGAGTGGTATTTTGCACTATTAATTATTTCTTTATTTATTTTCATGGCAAGTAATAAGAAAATTACAGGTCCTTTTACTACCTAATATTTACCTATTAACTACTGTTAATAATTATATTGTAGTTTTTCACTAATTTGATATGTATCAATAATTATTTTGAATTGTAGAAATATGATTGTTAGTTTCAGCTTGTATTAATGAATGGTTTTGTTTTTTAGATTCTCATAATTCAAAAAATGTAATACTTTATATAAATATTAAGCAGTTACTTTACTGAAGTGGTTACATAATAATTATAAATAAAATATATATGTCTTGTTTTACATGACTAAGTAGATATTTTGTAACATGTTACTTTGTGATACTTGAATTACTTCTAATGGGTTAACACTGCATATACGTTCTACCTGCATAAAGTAGTCTCTTTATAATGCACTAAAGTGCACTATATGCATTATTGCATGTAGCTATAAAGTAATAGACCTTACACTTAAATATAATACGTTTATGAAAAGCATTTACAGCCCTATTATTAGCAAGTTAATGATGTATTAGTGCAAAAGTAACAGTTGAAAAACTAAATTGAAAGTTTGAAATCCACTTGATTTAGCCACTTGTTTTGAACTTCAACAAGCAATTAATACCAAAGTTTGTTATGGCCAGCAATAACCGAGACTTACGAGGACTAAAGGTTAGAAATATATGCAATTTTAAGGTGTCAGTTTTAAGCGACTACCGATGTCGCAAAGGTCAAGCGTTAGCCTTTCACGTCGTCGTCGTACATGTAAAATTCATGATCCCTCTTCCCTTGACCTTCACCTACGACCATGATAGCTAAAGAAGAACAGGTTTAAATCGCTCTGCTGGGAAAAGGCTTTTTCTATTAGCGAGGGAAAGCACAGGGGCCTGCACTACTCCATTAAAAACCCACAGCAGCACTCTTGTAAAATTCATCCACCCGTCTTAAATCCTCTAATAAAATGCTCAGTGATTTATTAACCATCAAGACCTTGGCCCTGTTAAGATCGCTCTCCTGTGCCATCCACAGTTTATATCACAGGGATGAACTCCGATCAAGTTCAGGATGGGGGAAAAAAAAAGTTCATTAAAAACTACCCTGAAAAAGTAAACGTGACACGTGTGAGAATTGAGCTCGGATGTTTAATGCAGGTTTCCCTACACAGAGGTTCGGATAATGTATTCCGCACTGAGCCAGCTGGAAAAGGCTCATATCATGGCAAAATGAATTTCCCTCAGCTGTTTTTCATAGCAAGATTTTCAGTAGTATGTAAACCAGGGGTGTAGCTGTAGGGTGGCCTGGGGGGGCCTAGGCACTCTCGCTTAGAGTCCAAATCCCTTCAGTGCCAAAAGCAAATGTTACAACAGGTAGTTTGTCCTCTATTCATAATGCAGGATGAAGCCAAATGTTCTTGCATCCTCATAGTTTTCTTACCTTATATGGCTGCATGAAATCATTGGTTGCATACTGCAACAGTTTCACGCCAATTCTGACCACTTTCCAAAAATAAACAGTCAGCTCACGTTCAAATAATAAGTCAGCGTATGACACTGCGTCTTCAGTCTGAGGGATTAGAATTAGGATTATAACTAGAACTAGAACTAGAAATATAATTAGAAATAGAAATAGAATCAGGACTAGAAATATAATCAGAATTAGAATTACAATTAGGATTAGAATTGGGATTATAACTAGAACTAGAACTAGAAATAGAATTAGAAATAGAATCAGGACTAGAAATATAATCAGAATTAGAATTACAATTAGGATTAGAATAAGCATTATAACTAGAACTACTTCTAGAAATATAATTAGAATTAATCTTAGAATTAGAACTAGAAATGTAATTAGAATTAGGATTATAACTAGAAACTGAACTAGAAATAGAATTAGAATTAGGATTATAACTATAACTAGAACTATATCTAGAAATAGAATTAGAATTAGAATTACAACAAGTCAGCGTATGACAATGCGTCTTCAGTCTGAGGGTTTAGAATTAGGATTATAACTAGAACTAGAATTAGAAATAGAATTAGGACTAGAAATATAATTAGAATTAGGATTATAACTAGAACTTGAACTAGAAATAGAATTAGAATTAAAATTAGGTTAGAACTAGAACTATATCTAGAAATATAATTAGAGTTAGATTTATGATTAGAACTAGAACTAGAAATGCTATTAGAATTAGAATTAGAACTAGAAGTACCACTAAAACTAGAAATATAATTAGAATTAGAATTAAAATTAGAACTACAACTAGTTCTAAATTAGTAACTAAAACTAAAACTACAACTAGAATTAGAATTAGGATTACGACTAGAACAATAACTAGAATTAGAAATATAATTAGGATTAGAATTAACTAATGTTTGGTTGGTTGGTTCAGCACATTCAGGCCAAAACTGGCTCACAAATACAGGCACAACCATGTGATACTGTCCTGCATCTGGCTCCATCCTGGCCTGGTGGTTAACCAACACTCATGTAGGAAAGCCAGAACCGACCCAACACTGCCTGCTGAGTAATTACCCCAACACTGTAGCATTAACACTAGCATCATGCTGAGGTTGCACTGCGCTAGTGAAATGAATAACACCTGTTGTTATGATGAAATCACAGCAGCTCCAGTGTGTTCTACTGTTTCGGTCTATTTCATTAGAATGGTATATCAAAGTGACAGTAACAACTCCAGACTCGTTAGCCACGCTGTGCATGTCAAAGCGCATGAAGTCACAGAGACTCCAAAGCCTCCATCAGCGGGATGCGGCCACGTATGATGCAAGCTAATCCTCGCATTCAAAGCTCTGCGCTTTCCCTACCATGCTGAGAAGAAAGCGCCCCCCCCCCAGAGGTGCGGCCGGCGTGAAACACCAGGGAGCACAAGCGCGGTATCAAACGCTTCCACCAGTGCTCAGATGTGGACAAGCAGGACATGAAAGAGCCTATTTGGGCCCGAGTCTAGTTTAATTAACCTTGGCATGGAAAGAATATGGAAGACGTACATGGAGGAACTGACGCAAGACGTCCACGGCCGCACCTCAGCCGGGCCGTTTCCGTGTTTTACATTGGGATTTGGTGGGGAATTCTTACTTAACAGGAGACTGGGGAGATAAGCAATGAGCGCACACACTGCGGGGGTATTATTCCGGAGCCACAGAGGGAGCTTGATTTTATTAATCTCCCCAGTGAGAGCGCAGTTGATAATGGAGGCTCATTTAATCCAGAAGGAATAGCAGGACGAAGCCGAATCACGGCTATGTAAATAATAGTCCCCGGGGTAGATTACTCCTATTTGTCAACGTCTCCTACCCGTCTCGCCCACGCCTCGCCGGCGCTCTTGCCTGGCCGGTGCACTAAAATAAGCCTCGGTTGAGCGCTCAGGTTGTGACAGCGCCAGGACAGGTCATGTCAACGTTGGTTTGTCAGTAGACGCTGCTTTCAATCAACAGCTGACATCACTCAGCTCCAGGGCACGCTGTGATGGAAGCATTTTCCTCCACAAAGCAATCACTGGCTGATCATTGGAACCTTCTGTTAAATCATTAGTACGTTTTCATAATAAGAAATCTTATATAGGTGCCATTTATTCAGGAAGAACGTACAGTGCCTCATCGCTGTCCAAAGAAGAACAAGTGTCTTCAAAATGGCAACTTCACAGGAGAGGCCAAAAACCTAATGTAATATTAATGTAAGTCAATAGAACCAGACGGCGTTCCAAGCCGTTTTGGGCTATTTCTGTTGGTCCATTCATCATGAAATCTACACAGTGTAAACAGCAGCTGCTGTGTTCTAATGATGCATAAAAGTCAAAATCGACAAAAAATGGAGATACATGGTTTTCATTGGACAGGGACAAAAAACAGTATATGTATTATATCCGTATAAGTTCTGTGGAAAGTGCCGATTCTAGACTTCCCATACCGTGTTTCATGGAAACGCAGTGTTCTTGTTGTATCATTGCTGAAATTTCATGATGGGTGGACCAACAGAAACGGCCCAAAACTACTTGGTAAGAAGTCTGGTTCCATTGACTTACATTAAAATGAAATGAGGTTTTTGTCCTCTCCTATAAGCCACTTTGGAGATACTTGTTTTTCTTCGGACGGCGGCGATATGCAGACTTGTTCTGCATATTAAAATTGACGATATACGGTGTAAATCCAGCTGTAAAGCAATTCTGGCCAATTAAACACAAGTTTACAAGTACAGACAACAACATGTTAACAATGCACTGATGCAGTAAACTAATGTTCGGACTGCTTTTTCCTGGTTTGGCCCTACAAGTCAAGTCAAGGTTTATTTATATAGCACCTTTTACAGCAGATATCAGAGAATCTGGGTTCAAGCCCCCAGTGAGCAAGCCAAGGGCGACAGTGGCAAGGAACAACTTCCTCAGAGCAAGAGGAACCAAGACTCAGAAGGGGAAACCATCCTACTCAGGTCTACACAAGACGAGCACAAAAGCCAAATACAAAGGATCAGAGTGTATTGCTTTATATGCAATCTGGTATATATGAGAGTAACAGTGAGAAACGCACCTGAAAGTCTGAATGAAGCTCAGTCACTGTTACCAGTGAAACCAGTGACCACTGTAAGGAGTTCATCACAGTCAAAACCATGAATTTCAATAACTGCTGCTAGAAGCCTACAGTGGTGATCTATTAGTAAGCATAAGAGAAGTGTTCAGTGTTTTGTGAGGCAGATGAAGAAATGTCTGATTAGTCTGGAAAGGAAAGGAGAAAAAAACATCTGTGATTAAATAGCACCAGCATCGGATGGGTCAGCGGGATGCAGGGGAAGCTTCCACACAGCACAGGACAGTATGAAGCTCCATGGCAGGTAAAACTGGTCCGAAACTACAAGTCCAGTGGCAGAGCGCTGTATGCTACAATGACAGACTCTGTGATTGTGGCTCTTTTGGTTATATGAACGGGGTTGTATGAAAGGCCCATTTACTGTATATATATATATATATATATATATATATAAGCTAGTTGACCATATTTAATATACATGATATTGGCACTCACTGACTATGATATATGATATATATACGATCCAGACACTCACTTACTATGATATATGATATACATGGTATAGATACTCGCTGACTGTATTTGATGTGCATAATATATGAACCAAATGACAGTGAAATATATAATATAGACACTTAATGGCTGTATTTGTATGCTATACACACTCCTTGGCTGCATATTTAATATACATAAAATAGACACTTATTGACAGTATATAATGTGTATAATATATAAACTTATTGACTGTAAAATGTGTGATACATACACTTATTGACTGTATATAATATACATTAAATAAACACTAACACACGTACTGTATATAGGATATATACAATCCAGACACTCACTGACAGTATTTGATATGTATAATATATAAACCAAATGACTGTGAAATATATAATATAGACATAATTTAGAAACTTAATGGCTGTAAAAATAATTTTATATAATATATACTCATTGACTATATGATATATATGACATATACACTCATTGACTGTATATGTGATATATGTCATTGACTTTATACATGAGATATACAGTCATTGGTTGAACATGCACCCTCTATTGCTCTCACTGGAACATTTGAAGGGTTATTATTATTATTACTATTATTATTATTATTATTATTGCTATGATTCTGTAATGGAGAAAACCCTTGCCTTACTAGATATAAACTGGATATACAATTGAATGTCAGTGACAGTTCTACACTTCTAACAGTTTATTACATTTGGAAGACTTTGCATGCTGCTGTGGACGTGCCTTTCGCAGCCATTGTGCCGTGATAACGACTCTGGGCTGGAGTTAATGAAAAACCTTGAGCTTTAAGCTGCTTGACTTGCCTATAGCTGTATCTGTGATGATGAGTTTACACTTCATAAATTTAAGTCCTTGGGCATGATCTTGCTTTATGACACCTTTAGATTTTTAAGATCTGCTCCATGTCTGCAGGTCTGAGACAGAGGATACAACTGATGATAAAAGATAACGTTTTTATAGCACTCTCTCAGATTTGAGAATAGCGTACCGCAGTGAGGAGCCCTTTACTGAGCCCACTGTAAGTGGGAAATGATTTTACACTTGTTGATTTATCGGAAACTCCTCTTTTATTAGCCATCCTCCAGCCCTTCAGCAGTGGTCAGCGGCCAGACCCCCACTCTTGGCTGTATATGTGTGTTCAGTGGATCACTCACAACCTTGAGATTGGTTCATGACCCAGGTAATGTCCGGTCATGGGCAGTCCTGTGGTCAGAAAGTAAGCAGTGATGGATGTTGAATGGGGGGGGTGGCTTTCATGACATTGAAAACCCCATTCGGCTCATTGAAACAAGAGAAGAAATAGTTTGGAAAGTGCAGATTCAAAACATCCGATCCTCATTTGTAAGTTTTGAACTTGGTTAAATTTATTAAAAGCTATTTTTTATGTTATGGACAAAGAAAGAAAAAGCAGCTTTTACATTTGGCCATGTTGTTGGTATTTTTTGTAATTACAACTAGTAATAACACATTAATGACACATTAATAACATGTAACAACGCATTAATGCAATATATTACTTTTTAACCTCTTCTTTCCCAGGTTTTTTTCAATCATCAGTCATCCATAGTTGATTCAGTAGGCTAAAGAATCTGCTATCCTAGTTTCTGACCACAGAGCCGCTCTTGCCTGGATTTTGGGATAGTATATATTAGATATTTGGGATAGTGGATCTCAGTTTAGCAGCACCACTGCCTTGCTGAATTACCAATATAATAACTGGTCATCAGCAGTTCTGTGGTCTGAAAATAACTGATCCATGTTGAATAAAGATGGGACTGATTCATTAATTTACATTTTGTTATGGCACATTCAAAATTCAAATGTACATCTCACATTATGCAAATGCCACATGCTTCGTGGTGATTTTAGAGCTTCTGCTGTGTATCTGCGGCGAGCTCCCACACAGCAGTGGGAGGTTATTTGTGTGCGGGAATATCGACGGCTTTGATGGATGTAGGTGTCCTGCTCTTGTGCTGGACAGCGGCGAGGGTGAAATATGTCCAGCTGTTTGCTGCCATGCATCACCATCACTCAAACACCTTGTATGACTGACCATCCTGCAAGCAAATTCTATAAGGCCAAATTGTTTATCCTTTTCCGTCTTTGCTATGATTATTGCTGTGTCAGAGACTTAACAGACAGTCTGTGTTTACAGACATTGGAACTTTCCTGTCTGCGCTGGCGGAAAGCGCATGATTGGTCTTTCTGAAATTGTCTGAAAGCCCATCTATCAAGGTCCTTTTTTTCTGCATCTTCTCTAAACAATTGCAGCGTTTCATATAGGCCTTCTAATACTGGCATCACAGTAGAAAGTGCCTGTTATATTCATTGTTATATTCGTGACTAAACCTTTAACTTCACCAGTGGTCTGTGGACGGACCCCCATTCTTGGTTGGGTATGTTTGTTGGGTGGACCACAAATAATGTCTGGTCATGGGCAGTCCTATTATGTCCATTGTTAATGGTCAACCATTAGGTCTGGAAAATGTGGTGTCACTTTAGGACCGTGGACAGCGTACACATGTGACTAAACCTTCAGGACTGACTTTCCATTGACATTCATAGACATTGCAGTGGTTAGTGGATGGACCCCCACTCTTGGCTGGATATGTTTGTTTGATGGACCACTCACAACCTCTGTTGAGAATGATTCATGACACAAATAATGTCTGGTCATGGACAACCCTGTGGTAGAATGTGTCTGTTATATCCATCTGTAATGGTCAACCGAAAATGGCCTGGAAAATGTGGTGTCATTTCAGGACCATGGACAGTGTCACCCTGTTATTAAACCTTCAGCACTGACTTTTTATTGAGATTCATGGACTTCAGCAGTGGTCAGTGGTCAGTTGACAGACCCCCCACTCTTGGCTAGATAGGTTTGTTTGCTGGACCACTTACAACCTGAGGACAATTCATGACCCAAATAATGTCTGGCCCTGTGGTAGAAATTATATCCATATTTATTGGTCAACCATTAGGCCTGGAAAATGTGGTGTCACTTCAGGACCATGGACAGCATCTGCCTAACCATTCAGGTCTGACTTTTCATTGAGATTCATGGACTTCAGCAGTGGTCAGTGGACAGACCCCCACTCTTGGCTGGATATGTTTGTTTGGTGGACTATTTACAACCTCTCCTGAGAACAGCTCATGACCCAATAATATCTGGTCATGTGCAGTCCGGTGGTAGAAAGTATATCCATTTCTATGGGTCAACCATTAGGCCTGGAAAACATGGTGTCACTTCAGGACCATGGACAGCATCTGCCTAACCATTCAGGTCTGACTTTTCATTGAGATTCATGGACTTCAAGAGTGGTCAGTGGACAGACCCCTACTCTTGGCTGGATATGTTTGTTTGGTGGACCGCCCACAATCTCTGCTGAGAACAGCTCATGACCCAATAGACCTGTCGGAGAAAGTGTCTCTTATATCCATTTTTATTGGTCAATCATTAGAAAAAATGGTGTCTCTTCAGGACCATGGACAGCGTCCACCAGTTACTAAACCTTCAGAACTGACTTTCCATTGAGATTCATGTACTTAAACAACTATGTAGACGAAGAAGCCGATCCACCCTGAGACCGAGACAAGCTGCGTCATTAATAACAGACTCTGGTAAACACATTCTATAAAAATAGCTGCTGTAAATGCTCCATGATTTCATGTGAAATGACTTATTGGTGAAATTACAGGAAAGACCTTAATGCTCTTTATGCGCAGCATTTCAACATTTGCCTGCAATAACAGCTTCTACTTCTCAGAGAAGGCTTTACACGAGATATTGGAACACTGCTGCTGTCAGGATTTGATTGCATTCAGCCATTAGTGAGGTCAAGCACTGATGTTGGATGATTGCTTCTAGATCACAAATGCCACTCATACATACAGTAGCAAACAAGAATGGTTTCCATTAGCAGTACACCTGGCTTAATATAATGAAGTATTGATTTGATACAACTTCCTTGCATTGACGAGAAAGCTGAAACCAAACCTGGGTTCCCCTAACTATGAGATATCAATACCTCTTTGACAAGCAACAAGAATTGAGTTTGTTTGCATTTGCCTAGTCGCCTAAGGCTTTTGCACAGGACTATAATATAACATAGTATGGGTTTATGTGAAGCCTGCTACATGACGTTAATATAACTATGCCACAAACATGTCATGGCAGATGCAGTAGGCTGCCATGAGTTGTCCATTATCTGTAATTGCCGTGTATTACTATGGGACATACACCCACCAGCCACTTCATTAGGCACACCTCCGTGTATCTACAGTCATTCCTCCACTGACCATATAGATGCACTATGTAGTTCTACAGTTACAGACTGTAGTCCATGTGTTTCTCTGTATACCTTATTAACCCAACATTATCGCATTCATCAATGAACAAGAACCCCCCAGAACCACCACATAGCATCTTGTGGGCACCGTCCGGTAGGCACCGTCCTGTGAGGAGCGTCCTGTGAGCTATTGTCTCTGACTGTACATCTACAAAGTGGACCAACAAGGTCGGAGTGTCTAATAGGGTGGGCAGTGAGTGGACACAGCACACCAGCACACACCAACACAACACACACTAACATGCCACCACAACGTCAGTGTCACTGCAGTGCTAAGAGTGATCCACCACGAACATAATACCTGCTCTGTGGTGGTCCTGTGGGGATCCTGACCATTGACGAACAGGGTAAGAAAGTACACATACGTTCTTCTATATGGTAAGTAGAGCTGATAAACTACGTGAGGTATAAACACTAGGAGATGTTCCTAATAAAGTGGCCAGTGAGTGTAAGCTGCCATGACATCAAACATTATGGTATCTGTCAAGACAGTTAATGGTATTATGGTAGCATGACAGTTTAATATGGTTATATTAGTTTTATAGCTACACCATTTGTTGTCCTGAGTTGTCAAGACCACTTGTCCAGTCATACAACAGTGCCTCTCATGACGAGGCCATAGAGGCATGTAAATGTTGCCATGTTAATAGCAATAATGCTGGTTCTGGTCATGCACAAGCAAAACCACAGTGCTTTGAACATAAGACCAAGTGTGTTTTCAATGATGGTCAGGATTTAATGTGCAGGAATAGGTGCACCTGGACACTTAGAGCCTGTGTATTGCCACTAAGGTTGGGAAGACTGAACTCGTGACCAGGCCCCTGGCCTTTGAGGCTGTTTATCCCAGGAGTCCAAGCCACTACAGGGTCCATACTGGCAAATCTCAACAGCTGTTTTGGGAACTGTCTAAGCAGTAGAGCAAAGGACCCAAGGATGGTCATGAAGGTTGGGAAGACTGAACTTGTGACCAGGCCCCTGGCCTTTGAGGCTGTTTAACCCAGGAGTCCAAGCCACTACAGGGTCCGTACTGGCAAATCTAAACAGCTGTTTTGGGAAATGTCTAAGGACAAGAGTGAAAAACCCATGGACAGTCATTAAAGTTGGGAAGAATGAACTCGTGACCAGACCCCTGTTTTTTTGCCTCCGTTTGCCTTCCACCAAGTTGTAAACATCAGTGCATTAATGTCATTAGCATTAGTGTCATGAGCTGCAGTAAGCCAAGCAATGTGCTATGTGATATAAGGCCTGCGGCTCAACAGAGCTTTCCAAACTCCTTCTGAAACACTTTGCTAGTTAGCTTGTCTTCTCTGTCATCGCATCAGGTTATAGAACACATGCTCAGAGATTAAGGCAACATCTCTCTGATACCATGACATTAGCTGAAGTCTGCAACTCATCAAGTTGTGGAATCGCTGTCGAGCAACAGCAGTGAAGACTGCGCAACGGCTTCAGTTCTGACTTCTGGCAGCCTAGCTGCCACTCGCCTGATTGCCAATCTTTGGTGCGGTAAAGACAGAACAGAGGATGGGAAAAGTCAGGAGCTTCGTGAATGAGATCTGGGATGATAAAAGCAAATCAGCAGAGAGGAGGAAAGGCGTCGGAACGACAACGGCAAGGAAATCCATTACACTATAATATAAAATGCATGTAATTGAAGCAAAACTGCACATAATGGAAACACTGAATGTGGACTACATGGCATACGGTGCATAAAGCACGTCATATGTTTTGTTTACATATTTAATTCCATTAAATGAGAGACATTGTGTGGAATGTACATATTTTAACCTTTAACACACTTGTGTCTGTATTATGATTTACATTTGATGGAAATTCAATGGAATATTTTGATGGCGCTCGACAAATTTCATCAATACTACCATATAAGCTCACTGGACAAAAAATGAGTCACCTTGCATTTTTAAGGTGGTAGTAACTCCATGATGAGGCATGATGGGGATATAAATACCTGCGGGGTGTGAGTGACGGGATCGATAGATTGAGAAGAGGTGCTACAGTGCACGGAATGTCTCGTTCCATGTGTGGAAAATGGCTCCAAAGCAGATGTTAATGATTGGCTAAAAGAAGTGACTGCATTTGGGAGTGCCAAAGACCATAGTGTGAAGGAAGTAGCTGAATCTGCAGGTGTATGGAAGCGTACGGTCATACGGGCCTACCAGCAGTGGCTAAAATCCCAGTTTTCCTCGGAACTTGTCCAGTCCATGCCAAATCCAATCACAGCTATTACTGGTGCTCGTGGGGGTATGTTTCAATCACGGGTGATTCAGTTTTTGTGTCCAGTAAAATATGTATGTATCATTGTAGAGAAGCTCAGATTTCCTTATAGTGGAGCTGATAGGAACCAGGGGGTCCAAATATTTATAACACACTTTACAGCATATCAGAATCAGAATCAAGCTTTATTGGCCATGTATGTTCACACATACGAGGAATTTGTCTTTGGTTAAATTAGCTCACAGTGCATAGAGATTGACAGCTTACACACATGACAAACACACATTCCTAACACACACACACACACACACACACACACACACTACCTTACATACCTGTAAACCTTACATTGTGTGGAGTTGTATATGTATATTAAAGTGCAGAGTGCAGAAAGATGCCCCACAACTAACTCTCGTATTTTAGGTCAAACACCTTCTCAAAACTATCATAAGAGAAGATCTCACATTCATAACCACTTCATGGCATTGACTCTAAAAAGTGCAAAGTAAATAATTACCCTGATTTGTTACAAGCAATTGAATTAAACTTACATTTACAGTATTTATGGTATTTAGCAGATACTCCTATCCAGAGCGACTTACAACTGTGCTTGGTGTTCTGTCAGTGCTTACTCACTTAAGTGCTTTACAAAAAGATGGCCTTCAGTCTGCATTTGAAGACCATGAGAGAGTCTGCTGTTCAGACAGCCAGCGAAAGTTCATTCCACCATCTGGGCTCGAGGACAGAGAGAAATCTGGCACTTGTCTTCAATGCATCTAGAGGGATGGTGGGTCAAGCCAAGCTGTATTTGAAGCTTGAAGGGCTCAAGGTACAAACAGATTCTTGACCATTGGCGTAAGGTAGGGAGGGGCTGGTCCATTCCTGGCTTTGTAGGCGAGCATGAGAGTTTAAAACTGATGCGGGCAGCTACAGGAAGCCAGTGAAGGGAGCGCAGCAGTGGAGTGGCGTGACTGAACCAGGCAAGATTGAAGACAAGCCGAGCTGCTGCATTCTGGACCAGTTGTAAGGACCTGATGGCCTGTAGTGGAAGACCAGCCAGGGGTGAGTTGCAGTAGTCAAGCCTTGAAATGACAAGAGACTGGACGAGCACCTGGGAGGGCTCTTGAGAGAGGAAGGGTCGAATCGAGGTGGATGTCTGGCTCCGTTCACCACCACTGTAAGCAAGTATCTCTACAATGAACCTTAGGCCCACTCTGGATGGCTTGACCATTTTAGGCAGAAGGACGTGTGCAAACCAAACAAAGAAGCTGCTGCTGTTCTCAGAATAACGGACTGACCACCCTAGAGTCCAGACCTCAACACCACTGAATGTGTTTACTTGGATTGTGAGAAGCAGAAAATGCTAAACCAGCTCCTAAGACTGAACTTTGGAGGACTGTATATTAAAAGGAAGGGAAGGGTGGTCTCTGACTTCTGCACAGTTTTTGGTGTAAGGAGTTGCATAATTACCCAGCTGCATCTCCAGTATGTGAAACGCTGGTGGTGCCTCTAGGCCTGTAAGGGTTGAGGCATGTTTACTTTGCAGCTGCAGAAAGAAAGCAATCTCCAGTGGCTGAAACAACAATCTGATCGCTGCGGTGATGCAAGCAGAAACCGCTTGCCTGTGTTTCGGACCGAAGAAATAAACCCCTGCATCAACTCTCCTTTTTCCTTCTTTTACACCACCCCACCTCCACAACCCCTCCCCCCACTCTCCATCCAGGTCAGCAGAGCGGACTAAAGCCGGCGTGTAAGTCCTGACCCAGCAGCGCAGCCTGCCAGCCCGCGCCCAGATTACCTGCGCCAGGGAGCGGCTTGGGGCCAACGCCGCCTGATGGATTCTCTTATGAAAGAATGTGGGGGAAAAAAGAGAAAGAGCGGGATGGATGGAGGAAAAAAAGGGGGCAGATTGTGATGGATGGTGGGGTCCCGGAGTCATTCTTCATGCGCCTCTCCGCCAGCTGTGCTACCCACGGTAACGGCCTCCGCAGGACAGCAGGATGGCGCCATTTTTCTTTTCAAAGCGTGCCGAACGCGGTGGCGTCAGCACCGGACTGGGGAGCTAAGCCTTCCCCTGGGTGAATGATAATTAAAAGTGTTTATCACAATTGCCAATCAAAGAGCTCCGAGGCTGAGCGGAGGAGGGGGTCGGGGGGTGGTGGCAGGGTGGCGGCGCGAGGGTGCTATCTCAATCCACTACACTTTACCTAACGGCTATTACTGTTTGGAAATGAACTCCCCCCAACTGTGTGGAGAGACAGTTAATAACAGGGTGGAATTGCCTTGGCCCAAATTTATCAGCATATCAAGCCACTACTGGAGGGGTTAAGGTTCATCCTGATAATTAAATACACTACGGCCTCCTCCAAGGACACGGGAAAGGTACGGCAGTCCGCTGGATATGACAGTCCATTCATTCCAGGCAGCCTTGAACATTTACAGAGATATCAGAGAGGAGATCAGCCCATTTGGGGTATTACTGTTAACCCTCTGAGGTTCCCCTAGTGGTGTACACCAGGCAAAACGCCCCTTCTTATCTTATCTGTGATGAATCGTTTGAAACCAGTGTTGAAAATGAAGCTTCCGAGCTCTCGAATGAGACCACTCTTGTGTTAGTAAGTAGACAAAGGATATATGCTCTTGTACTTTAGATTGGATGAAAAGCAATTATGTTCTTCAGCGACTGGGAACAATTTCTTTAACTTTGTCACATCCGAACAAACATTCTGACTGGCAGTCACATTGTGAAAATGACATTGTGCATAACTACATAATGAACTATGTAGTCATTTTTAAATTGCATAATTACATATGTCTAACTATGTAATGCCTGTGTAATACACATCAAAGCAATGATAATAGCTTATAGATAGGGTTAAATATCAATATACCAATGTACTGCACCCTCACCTAAGCTTCTAAGAGTTCTATGTAAGCTTTGGAGTTCGACCCTGAAGCTTATGTGAGGGTGTAGTACATCGGTACATTGATACATAGCCCTGTCTATGAGCTATAGGTTGCCATGTCTGTGCAAAACCACCAGTGAACCTACACGTGAGCTTATGTATGTAATGTTGATGATTGTAAAACAGTGATAAACTGACATGCAGTGCCCTGCATGTACACATCCGTGATTAACCATATTCTATAATATGCATGCTTAAGGCCCACCTATAATTCATACATGAGCATTTTCCAACCTCCCTTTAAGACTTTACTGTGCCAGTAGGACTGATATACCCACATGAGCTCTGTTCTGATTAGCTGTCCTCGTTCAAACAGCAGTCCAGGCTGAAACAGCCATTATTCTTTCAGTGTGAGTGGGAGGGGCTAAACTGCTGTAGACTGAATAGGCAGGTATATATGAGAGTATTTTTGTACCTTAGTTGGACAGATATGGACAGTGTGGACTAGATGGTGAACCATACTCACTGAAATATTAATAGCGTGTACATACGTCACACTCATTCAGTTCTTCAGACGTCTGGTTCCTATCACTACCACCACTGTGAACCGTTCTAACTGTAAGCTTCTCTAGAAGAGAGCTTGTAACATCAAACCATACTAAGCATACTTGTATACATCTTAACCCCTTAAATGTGCCACAGGTGTGCGCTCGGCTGCGTGTGTCACATAAGCAAGGATGGGCTTTATCTCTGTAGCCAGGATTGCAGACATTCAGCCAGCAGGGATCCCCTTCATGAGTCATCCTGTTAGTGCCAGCGCCATTGGCAGATGGCTGCATGATGTAGGACTACATGCACGCAGACCGTTACGACAACTGTCCTTAACACCACGTCAGCGTCACCAAAGACTGCAACGGTGTCGTGCCAGACATGGAGTGACTCAGAATGGCAGCGGGTCATCTTCAGTGACGAGTCCCGCTTTTGTCTTAGTAGAGACGACCAACGAATCCGTGTGGAAGCACCGTGGTCAGTGTCAAGATGAACGTTTGTTGTCACGCATCACACGTCCAGAAGGCCTGGTGTTACTCCACCTCCACCCCTACCGCACAGTCTGTAGGAGCTGTGTGAGAATATTCAAGCTGCATGGGATGGATTATCACAGGACACCATTAGGAACCTCCACAACTCCATGCCGAGACATCTGGCATGTTGCGTTAGCCATACTGAGAGACTCTACTTCTGTATGTGTAGCTCACTAAATATTGATCATATCAGTCTAAATGTATCATCATTTATTGTTCCTGGTAATCTTTATCTTCCTTCCCAACAGCACTGCAATCCCACACCTCCTTCTGGGTGCAGCTATTCTTTTGACTATGAGTGTGTATATATATATATATGTGAGTACCTGTCTTGTGTCCATCCTCGTTTATAAAGGCAGGATTTGTGTTTAAAGGAGGACTAACAGCATTTGAGGTTCATGGTATGTCAGTTCTTATTCAACTATGACAATGTACATACAGTCTTCTATTCTTTGGCTCTTTCTATTGTAGGCATTTCGAACAAAGCAGTGAAGTTTCTCTTCAACATATACAATTCACTGAGTCATAGCTGCACAGCTTTCAAGGTTCCAGGTACTAAACGCTCGGAAAGGTCTGAAAGACACCCGTCCTCCTTTCGCAAGAACCTTTATCTCCTCTCGTGGTGACAGGAGGCAGCAATGCAGTGGCGTGGCTTTAATTGTGTCTTTTAATTTAATTCGTTTCAGTCTCAGCAGACGAAAAAAGAGAGGGAAAGAAAAACTGCAGCGTCTACTTACAGCAGCTGTGGGACTAACCCCCTCCCCCTTACCACACGCCCCCCTACCACAAATCAGAGTGTGTGTGTGTGTGTTATACACTCCTCTGAGCGTGTGATGCAGCTATAGAAACACATTTAATGGCACCCTTGTTCCATTAAGCTCAATGAACATTCTGCCTTTGTCCTCTTTGAAGGCTTCCATAAGAGCAGGAGCTGTGTCGGTTACCTAATTTCATTTGCTCCGGTTCAGCGCTCAGGCACAATAGACACGGACTCGCGACCTGGTGGAACCGAGGACGAGAGAGAGAGGGAGAGAGGGGGAGATCTCATCACTTACTAGCTGTTGTTTAGAAGAGGAAGGTAAGTAAAAAGACTGCTGTAAGACGGAGAAATGATCATCGAGCTCTGGAACATTCAGATCAACATTAACCTGTAAGAACAGAACTGAACAGAATTAGAAAGAACGGAACCACTGTCAACCTGAAGAAGAGGAGTGATCCATCATCTGAGAGACACTGAGTAGATTAGATAGATAGATAGATAGATAGATAGATAGATAGATAGATAGATAGATAGATAGATAGATAGATAGATAGATAGATAGATAGACCATTTTCCAGAGTTGGATGGGAGTGTCAGGGTAAGAAGGGAAGTGCATGAAGCCATGCATCCATCATGCATAGTCCCAACTGCTCAAGCTTCTGGAGGCAGTGTTACGATCTGGGGCTGCTTCAGCTGGTCAAACTGAATGTACTGAATGACCAGGTTATCCCATCAATGGAATTATTTTTCTTCCCTGTTGACACGGCAATATACCAGGATGACAATGCTGAGATTCATTGGGCTCAGACTGTGGAAGAGTGGNCAGGATGACAATGCTGAGATTCATTGGGCTCAGATTGTGGAAGAGTGGTTCAGGGAACTGGCCACCGCAGAGTCCTGACTTTAACCCAATTGAAAGTCTTTGGGGTGTGCTGGAGAAGACTCTCCTTTCGGTCCTGGCCAAAACAAAACGTAACCCTGGATGGTGTGTTCTATTACAGTTAAGGCAATTCACCTGTCTGCAAAGCATGTTGAGTTGCCACCAGTCTGAATAGTACTCTGTAAGATATTATTACTGCTATTATTATTATTATTATTATTATTATGGTTCATTGGAAAAATGCAATAAAGTCACTATATAAAATAATATGACTGACTGTGATGAATTGTTCTAGTGGTTTGATAGCCCTACTCAGTCACGTATGAAAACAAGTAAAGCTGTATTGAATTGACATTAATTGAACGAGAGATCATCGATCATAAGCCAGCGTCTGAGATATGGGACTGGACCAATATGCTGGTAGGTTCTGAGTGTATCCGAATAACTTATTGGGCCTATAACTCGGTTCCAAGTGAGCAGTGAGTTGAACTGGAGCTCAGTGTGAAGTATATGCAGCTAAAATAACAAACTGGATATAACGTTTCTCCTAAACGGTCTGGAATAATCTGAAATTGACCCACAATGCCTCGCTCCTTTCTCAGCAGATCATTATTATTATGGTCTCGTTAGCGTCCTTGGGTCCGGATAACAAGACTGGGCCTCTCTAAAGGCCAAATTTAATTCACACTGCCTACACACCTCAGACTAATTATTGAACCTACGCCATCAATACGCCAATGCAGCCTTTCAGACGACTAGTCCAATGATTAACACAATGGGCTGCCTTTCAGAGTATAGATTGGAGGCAGTCCAGGGCTACGTTATGCCGTCTGTAGGGGGATTCTTCATTAGAAACCCATCCTAGTCCTCAGCCAGGGCTGGAGTAGCGTCCAAATGATCTGATCTTGTGTTTGAGTGCTCAGAGTTCAGATTCTATCAGGACTTTCTGCCTGTAGGCTTTTTACCTACATTTGTGAAAATGGTCCCAAGACAAACTTCAGTGCACATAAATACAAGGTAATATATGAACTGTGGTAGTTAAACATCATCTCTGGATAATTAGCATTTCAATCCTAATTAGCACTGGAAAGCCTGGATGCGTTCCAGGCTTTCCGTATTTCTGGTGAACTCAGTTTTAGATAGGTGCATCAAACCACTCTACAATAGCCTGCAGCTCTTCAGAGCACCTCTTATTTAGAGTCTTTGTGGTAACCATGGTCACTGATCAAAACTAGACATCTGGTTCAGTTCCATTTCGGCCATCTAATTGTTGCACTGATTGGCGCATTTCCACCAAAAATAGGTTTGAAGGTCAGAACCCAGCTGGAACCAAGAATGGTAGGTTCTATGAGCACGAACTGTGATGACATCAACAATGGCGACACCCAATGGTCTACTGAACAAGCCCACCAGACCACCACTAGTTGACCCGTGGTTGCATTCTGGATATAAACAAATATCTGGAATAACAGCACAAACGCTCACAGGTAATCTATCCGCCATCTTGGTACTACTGTTCACTACCGCTGTGCAGCACCCTCTGTTGATGCTGATGTTTTACTCTTTAAGGCTCCTTGGTTCCAATAAAAACTGGTCCAAATGAAGATGCAGGTTCCGCAAATATAAAAAAAAAAAAAAGCCAGCCATGTTTAGCCTGGGTCATCGTTAGATTAGTTAATTAATTGGACACAAATAGTCAACAAATGAATCGACTATAGGCATGATCTCTAGTTGCCACTCTTGTTAGCACAATGTTCTGTTAATGATTTGCAATTAACACTGATTGCTTTGACGTCCTGGTTCAGAATTGCTCCAGTCTCCCATATTTACTTTATCCCCAGCCCAGCTTCCACTTCCCATCTTTAACAACACGCGTAGGACGAGAGTCAGGGAGAAATATGGCTCGGGTTCACCCCATCCATCACCCATAAAGCCGAGCCTGTGAAATACAGGCCAGGCTCCTCCAACAATGAGGTCTATCTTGTATGTTAGACCCCTCGCTCGGGTATTTATCACCTAAGAGGCCGCACAATGCCTGATTCATGGAGCAGTCGTGCTGATAAAACGTGCTGACTGCATCCCTGGGCCTGGTGCCGAGTCTCTCCCCTGTCCCCTCGTTCTCTCTCTCTCTCTCCCTGTGCGGGTGTCTTTCTCTCTCGAGCGCTTCCCAACAGTCCCCAATAACCTCGCCAAAGATAGATTTTGTCTTTGGGGCTTTTTCACCCTCTATTTCGACCTGACCGCCCCTAAAGCCGCTCTCCCTATGAAACTCCACAGAACTAGTTCCGCTATCTCCACTTCTGAGCCCGAGCTAACCGCCCCAAATGTTCTCATTGTTCTCTTCGGTGGGGCTGAACGTCTGCTGTGGCTATTGGACAATGGACAATCAGCAATACCCATTAGGCTCCTTCACTTTGGGTACCTAGCGCAGCTGCTAAGCACACTACCTGTTCCCCCACCCCCACCCCCCCAGCCCTACAACTCTTTGGCTCCGCTCCTTCTGGGTTCATTATCCAGACAATCTGTGGCAGACTCCATTAGCTCAGAGCACAGCTGCTGGTCACTGCTAGCTAGCGCTAATTCGCAAACGTTCCCTCACCAGGCAATGAAGAGCACATAAACGTCCCTGCAGAAAGAAAAAAACACCACAAACAGCCAACTGCACTGGCAGCGGCTGTATAATGAGAAAGAAAGCCCGTAAACCGCTTTAAAAGCCGCGTATAGCTCGGAGTTGAAGCACGGCTGAAGGCCGTGCAGATGCTAAATGGTATGCAAGAGTTATTAGCGTAGCTTCCACGGCTGTTTTCATAGCGGACCCCGAATGACCACTTTATATTCCCTGCGTAAACGCGGCCCTCGTCCCCTGTTTTTTTGCGAGATGGACCAATCTTGGTCTTGTAAACAGTGGCTGCCCTTGCTGTGTCGGGACTTTTATTAATCTTCCGGCTTTGGCCATTACCGAGAAACACCCTCTGAAATTTAATTTCCATAGAAATATGCTGAGCGAAACCGGAACATTAGCACATCCGCATTGTTTTTTTTTTTTCTTTCCGGCAGGCTCGGGAAAGCATCAAGGGCTTAGTTTCCAAGCTAAGGCTCCCAGAATCATTTGCCTGACCTACACTCATAGTCAAAAGAACAGCTGCTCCCAGAAGGAGGTGTGGGATTGCAGTGCTATTGGGAAGGAAGATAAAGGTCACCAGGAACAATAATTTATTTATGGACAATATTTATTGAGCTACACATACAGAAGTAGTGTCTCTCAGTATGGTGTTGAGCTGCCATGTTTGCTAACCCAACATACCAGACGTCTTGGCAACGGAGTTGTGGAGGTTCCTAACGGTGTCCTGTGATAATCCGTCCCATGCAGCGTGAATATTCTCACACAGTTCCTGCAGATGGTGCGGTAGGGGTGGAGGTGGAGTGACACCAGACCTTCTGGACGTGTTACTCGTGACAACAAACTGTTCATCTAGGTGCTGACCACGGTGCCTCCACACACGGATTCATTTGTCATCTCCACCAAGACAAAAGCGGGACTCGTCACGGAAGTTGACCCGCTGCCATTCTGAGTCACTCCATGACAGTCTGGCTTGACACCATTGCAGTCTTTGGTGACATTGATGTGGTGTTAAGGTCTGTGTGCATGTAGTCCTGTGTGGTGCAGCCGTCTGCCAATGGTGCTGGCATTAACAGGATGACTCATGGAGGGCATCACTGCTCACTGAATGTCTGCAATCTTGGCTGTTGGGTCAGTCAGGTACAGCGATAAGGCCGGTCCCTGCTTACGTCACATGCACGGCCAAGTCTGAAACTTGAATCATTGGCATGTCTCACAATGTCAAACCTACTCACCAAGTTTCATTCCTGTTGGTTGACTCCTTCTGCAGCTGTTTGTGCAGCTGTTCTTTTGAGGATGAGTGTACTTATCTAGGTACTTCAGTGCATGAGTAAGGTACAGCTTGCTAGCTGTCACGCTTCCGAATCCCCTAAGCGCCTCCGCTCCCTCAGACTCCACTTCCCAGAGGGCTACGCCCGATGACGACGCGTTCACGTGTTCCTGGTCGGATTCTCCGATCCGTTCCGGGTCTCTAGGGTTCTAGCCCAGCTGTCATTAATTTCTGTGTATATTTAAACCCCTGCTTTCCATGTGCTCCTCGCGAAGCTTTGCCTACATTTAGTTTGCAATTCTGAGTGTTTGTGTCTTCTGTGCATTTCCGGTTTTGACCCCTTTTGAACTTGACTACCTCTTTTCTCGTATTTCCCTCTGGCTCTGTTTTTGACTCCCTTTGGCTTTTGATCTGCTTTCGTCTTCTGACTATCCCTCTCGCCTTGACCCCTCTAACTCCTTGCTTCCACTGACTGCTTACTCTAGTTCCAACCTGTGCTCGTTCTTGACTTCGTTCTTGCTTACTCCCTGCGTGTTACTGTGTTTTGCTGTTTGGTTGATTGCGCCTAGTTGTTAATAAACTACCTTGACTTTAGTCCCGCACGTCGGTTGGAGTCTTTTGGCCTGACACTAGCTTTCTGCTTGATGTCCAGTGCCTTCTTTGCTGTCGAGCTTGGTGTTACCTTGCAGTCCTCCAGCATGCTTCATTAATATCCCCCCCACCCAGACTGAGGGCAACATATGGCGCGCTGGCTGACAGCGAATGTTGGGTATATTCTGCTCTTGCGGTTGCGACTCTATTGCAGCCCCATTGATTTAATGATTGATTTACTAGCGAGAAAAGGGAGGCCTGATTGACGGCGGGGATGAGTGAAGGTCTATGGCTCCTCTGGATAGCCTTGTCCTTGATTTAGACAAATTAATATCTAGAGGGCAATAACTCTCAGCGGCTGCTCTGACCCTGGGTCTCCTCTGCAGACCGTGCTGTGGAACACCCTGCCCTGCCCAGACTAATACTGCTCCCGTGATTGATGACAGTTAAAAACTAACCTGAGGAGGATCCTAACTGGGCTGCTATCAGAGGCACCGAGGTCCGGGGATGAGGCCCAGCCTGAGGCTTGACCTGTAAGTCATACAGGAACTCTGCCGTGCTCGCCGTCAATTGCCCCAGAAGGACTGTGGGATATCTGAGGAGTGAATATTCCGTGAGTTTAGTCTATAGTGCTGCTACTGAGGACCATATGTTACTCATACAAATGGCGCTCAGTGCTCAGAATGTTCCAGACGAGGCCATATCAGGATCTGAACTGAGTTCAGCATCTAATTTGATGGATCCCACATCTTCAATTCAGGAATTCGTCTGACTAAAAAATAGCTAGCTGTGAGACTTTGTAGGTGTGAGAATCATGGTGTACGTCCACTACTGATCTAACTGCTGGCTTCCTCATCCACAAAGTGTAGCCAAGTAAACAACTGCCTCTACAGGGAATGCAGTTTTCCTAGGAAGGTGTCTGGGAAATTTATGTATGAGCCTCAGCAACTTTATTAGTGATTATGCAATGCTGTTGTTATCCGTTTTCTTCTTCACCTTCTTCTTCTTCTTCTTCTTCTTCTTCTTCTACTCCTTCTTCTTCATCTTCATTTTCTTCTTCTTCCTCATTTTCTTCTTCATCTTCTTCTTCATGTTCTTTTTCTTCTTCTTCCTCATCTNTTCTTCTTCTTCTTCTTTGTACACATTCCTTGTCCACTAACTAGTCCCACAGACTTCAAGATGTCGACACCATTTCAACTCCGGAATGTTGCGCCTGATCGAGAATGGTGTGGTTGTATACAGTTTTTTGATCCAACATACGAATTCCGGGAAAACTTCTGATTTTTCTCCTGAATTTTTTCCCATTAAGAATGAATGGGATGGAAAAGTGCACGCCCATCAACTGTACTTCTGCTCGACCAACAGACACCGCTTCACATACGCTCAGAGCAGACCCCCGAGCACAGATTCAATGTTGGTCTGATCCACACTCATCTCTTTGTCTTTTTTCTCCATCACTCGTTCGTCCCATAGAGTCCCATTCATTTTGTCACCCACCATTCAAACCCTATTTTTGTCCTTTAACTTACAGCCACTAAACTGCATGTACTCACTCAGGGCAGATCTCCAAACTCTAATCCACAGCATACTGACCCACAGTTCTTTACCTATCCCTCGTTCCTTCCTCAGACTCCCATTTGCATAGGAAGGAGGAACCCAGCAATATTTGTGGTCCTGTTATTAGTTTCTCCTGATTGGTCTTCATTACTTTTCTGATAATTAGCTTTTCATTACACTGTGCTCTTAGGGCCCCCGAGCCAGCAGGGGGTCCGTACGTTATTTGGTGATAATGTTGTTTAGTAATAAGGGACGGTGAGTCCATGGCCATGGCTATGACCTGGAGAGTGGGTAAGGTAGAAGAGTGAAAAGTGGCACAGACCACCGGCAAGAACTGCTAACTAGTTACCAAAACCATCATGTGCAAAAACTAATAACTGGCTGACTGTTTCACGTAATTAGCTTGAGCAGTGAAATATCAAATAATCAATCACTGTGTCGATTGTCCAAGTGTTTTGGTGGTCTTTGTGGCCAGTAAATTGTTGCTAGTTCTGATACTAGTGTGAAGGTTTAAGGTAAACAACAACCTGCGTTGTTATCTATATCGAGGTTCCTCACCCACTGGGCCATGGACCAAATGTGGTGGTCTGCCAACCAGTTGTTGGGGTTGGGGAGTGGTCCATAGCGAGAACTTTTTCTTGAAAATTGGACTTGACATAGAAAAAAAAGACATTTAAAATTTTATAAGAGTTAGTATCAAGACAGCTTTGCCAGTTTTTTGCTCCTTGCCTCATTTCACCCATAATACACTCCACCCCACCTCCAACATTCTCCTTAATTTGCCACCATTCAGCTCAATTTCTGGTATTGTACAAGCTTACCTTAGCCTAATCTGTCAAAATTTTATGTTCAGTGATTCAGTGATTTGCGTCACATATTGCAGCATAGGCACCCAAACATAGCTGTATCGGAGATGGTACATTCTTAAAATCAAAAATGTTTTATCCCATAGGTCTTTTGTGCTTTCTAAGAATAAACAGATGAACCTTGAAGCAGAATTTATATTAGATGCAACTAGCTGGCTGGGTTGCATTGTGGGGGATAACTGTTAGGTGTGGTTCTGTGAGCTACTAGGTTGTGCCGTAGTTCGTGCCCAAGCAGGATGTTGCTTAGGTTCCCCAAAGGTTTATAGACGACCCTGCTTGTAGGCTTGTATGGTTGCCCAAAAATTGTTGCACAAATAGCTGCACCCAGAAAGAATCAACCGACAGGAATGAAACTAGGTGGGTCGGTATGACATCGTGAGACATGCAAATGATTCAAGTTTCACGCTCAGCCTTGCATGTGACATAAGCAAGGATGGGCCTTATCGCTGTACCTGACTGACCCAACAGCCATGATTGTGGACATTCATTTTCAGTGACGAGTCCCGCTTTTGTCTTGGTGGAGACGACCAACGAATCTGTGTGTGGAGGCACCGTGGTCAGCACCAAGGTGAACGGTTTGTTGTCACGTGTCACTCCACCTCCACCCCCTACCACACAATCTGTAGGGACTGTGTGGGAATATTGAAGCTGCATGGGATGGATCATCACAGGACACCATTAGGAACCTCTACAACTCCATGCCGAGACGTCTGTCATGTTTACATTTACATTTACATTTATGGCATTTAGCTGACGCTCTTATCCAGAGCGACTTACAAGGTTATTCGTTTCACAGGTAGGCTAGGGCAGTGTAAGGAGTCTTGCCCAAGGACTCTTATTGGCGTAGCTCAGCATTTGCTACCTAGACTGGGATTCAAACCCCTGTCTCCCACATGGGGTGGTAGCTCTCTGGTGGGTAGTGGTGTTAACTGCTGAGCCACACCAACCACACATGATGAGTTATCAAACATGGCAGACCGACACCGTATTGAGAGACACTACTTCTGTATGTGAGCTCAATAAATATTGTCCATATCATTATCATTTATTGTTCCTGGTAACCTTTATCTTCTTTCCCAATAGCACTGCAGTCTCACACCTCGGGTGTAGCCATTCTATTGATGATGAGTTTAAGTTAACGTGAAGAAATTGAAATCAAAGTGGTTTTTAAAGTATTTTTATTCCTCCATTCATCACTTTACAGATTGTAAAAGACAGCTGCCAGGTTCAGATTGTATAGAACAATAAAAATCGACAAAAATGGAGACAAACATGATAATACTTGGTGTTTACTCGAATGCTGCCACATAACAATGACATACCCAAGTCATAAAGAGGGAAGAGGTCATATGCTGTTATGCTTGCTCACGTTTATGATTAAAAACCACTCAGCATGAAGAAACTTATTAGCTTGTGATCATATCCACTAGGTTCCTATCAAAGAGGGTCGCTAAAGGACCTTGAGAACTACATGAGTGCCCCCAACAAAGAAACGCAGGGTTCCGTCACTTAGCTTGCTAGTTGTGGTGTTCAAGCCAATGCTATAAAGTAGCTAAGGTTCACATGGGCGGTGAAGGACGAATGAAACCTTCTGGTCTTCTTTCTTGCCATCTTTCTCCTCCATAAACAAGTTTGTTTACTACATTTGTAGACTGTATGTTCAATATCAATAATGATTGGTGGTGTTAAACTTAGCAGATCTGCTCTGGTCCTCTGCAAAACATACTACACATGGACTCCTCATGGTTCAGTAATTCAGGTTTGTGGTGGAACATACTCCACCCCAGCAAAAAATGTTTCATAACCAGTTAGTATTGCCAGTAATGTGACATCACACTGTTATACAGTACCAGTCACAAATTCAGGCACACCCAAGAAGTAGATGTTGTTGATGATCTTGAAGACTCTACAGTCTTAACAGTTCCACCTGATGAGATGTCTGACACAGTACATATTCCCAGCAACACTGAAGTATACTTACTTACACTCATGATTAATGTAGTGAAAGTATGCTGTATATTTATATACCATGTGCTTAGTATGCTCAATATATATTATTATTGCTAAACATATACATAGAACTAATTAACTACTTGTCTGTACCACTTTGAGGCACCATTAAAATTAGTATACTTATATTCACTTTTATTGTCACGTCACATTTGCACCGGTGTGAAGGTGAGTGAAAAACGTAGGTGCGTAGTCACTTACAGTACTTAAATACAAAAAATATACATTAGACAATAAATATATACAATACTAAGCACAAAATCTAGGTTTATCCTATATACATTATAAATTATAAATTATATATTATAAACAAAATTATATATATATATATAACAGTAATATACAGTTATGAATAAAAACATAACTGATATATCCAGATGTACACATTTCCATGTAGCTGGTGTGTTTAAGACCTGACTAACATTGAACTGCTAACTAGTTACCAAAACCATCATGTGCAAAAACTAACAACTGCCTGACTGATGTACTTGTATTGTACTTGTATTTGTAAATTTGTTTTACCTGAGTTGTGATATACCATGTACACTATTGATGAATTACAATATTATATTTGTTCTATATTGCTACCTCCGATATATATTTATGGTCACTGTCCAATGAAAAACATGTATCTCCATTTTTGCTGATTTTTACTTTTATGCATCATTTGAACACAGCAGCTGCTGTTTACACTGTGTAGAAATGTCATGATCAACAGAACAACAGAAATGGCCCAGAACTGCTGAGAAAAAAAAAGTCTGGTTTCATTGACGTCCATTAAAATAATGAAAAAGATGTAGGGTTTTGGCCTCTCCTGTGAAGTTTTGCCATTTTGCAGATGCTTGTTTTTCTTTGGACAGTGACAATATAAATATATATATAGTTGAGCAGAAGACATTTTGTTAGCACATGTGATGAACGAGTGGGCAGAGTATTGATACAGATACAAAGTTTGTTTATTGAAGTCCATACTAACATTACCAGGAGATAAGAGTGCAAGCTGAGATGGTGAGAGCTGGAACGTCCATTATAAAACAGGAACACAAAGGAAACGACACCAAGAGCACCAAGGACACCAGGGAGACCAAACAGAACCGAGAATCACACAATCACAATACTCACTATGCCAGACAAGAACCGAGGGGTGTATATATACAAAAACCTGGGAACAGGAGGAGCCAGAAACTGGGAACTGGTGAGGGACGAGACCTCCAAGTACATATTTAATGTTGGTCTGAGGCGCACTCATCTGTTTGTCTTTTTTCCCCCATCCCTCTATCCCCCCATAGAGTAACCCCATTTAAACCCTAATGTTTCCTTTAACCTACAGCCACCAAACTGCATGTACTCCCTCAGGACAAATCCCCCAACTCTAATCCACAGCCATACTGACCCATACTCCTCTATGTGTTGTTTACTCATCCCTTGTTCCTTCCTCAGACTACCAGTCAAACGTTTAAGTTCTACCACGGACAAAACTGAACATCAGTGCTGGTGTGTTGACTCCACTGCACATGTGCTATCATACCTGTCAGCGTTAGTCGTGGTCGTGTTATTAGTTTCTGCTGTCTGGCCTTCATTACTTTTCTGATAATTAGCTTTTCATTACACTGTGTGCTTAGGGCCCCTGAACCACCAGGGGGCCCCGTAAGATATTTGGGGATAATGTCGTTTGGTAATAAGGGATGGTGAGTTCATGAGGACGGAGACAAGGAGAAGCTAGATACCCAAATAAACAACAGCACATGGAAAATGACAGAAACAGGCAGGGAGGGAAGGGCTGTTTCATCCTCCTGTAAAGTTCCATTGTGGAGGTTTTTAAGGTGGACTGTATAATTCCTTGAGTGCTATTTTATCGTTTGGTGATTCACATTTATTCTACAGTAGAGCATTAAGATAAACATAAGGAGAACCTTCTATGAGGAGCTGTGTCCAAACTTTTGACTGGTAGTGTATTGATGAACATAATCACTCATGACAGCTCATGACACGGTTCATGGTTCCTGTTACCAGAGGCCTCTCTCCCGGTACGCCCTTATCTAGTAGAAGAACAAATCAGACTCGAAACTTTAGGCCCCCCACCCACACCCCGACTTCCCACCCCACAGTTTTCTTTTCTGGCGAGTTTAATTTGTCTCGATGCGCTTCTGTGCTTCTCCCACGGAGAGGCAACCGTCTCCGGCACCATGCTAACCTCTTTGTGAACACGCTGTGTGGCAAATAATTGACTGGGGGTTTGATCAAGTCCCTGTGGCAGCTGGTCCAACAGACGCCCGTGCCACCATCGCGCTCCATCATTTCTCTTCACGCCACTGATACCTACGAGCTGTCAATAACCATCATTTCTGATAGCCGTGAAACTGATGAAAACAGAAGCTGATATTGATGAGCGTGGCGTGCCGTGGCACTTCTATCCCTACTGCAGAAGGAGGTTTTGTTAGCGCCATAACAAGAACGGCGGCTCAGGCTGGCTGGTCTTGCTATGAAGTGCACAGCTAGTGGCCTGGCATCTCTCTACAAGGCCACCCTTTGAACCAAACCAAATCACTGCCAGGGACTCGGCTTCTTTCATGGACCGCTGGCCCCCAGACACACTGATTAAACCACCATCGCATTCGCAAGGCATGGGTACACTAAATGAACCCCTTACTTGAACATTTCGTATTGATTTTCCCTGCTTCCAAATTAGTCATAGCCAATTCCCAACGGAGCTGGTCTCATCCCATTATCAGACAGCACCCTTTGTCTAGGATGCCACAAGTTTCGCCGCTACAAGTTTCCGAAGTATCGGCCGCGGTCTTTTGTGGAGAGTCTCAATGGGCTCCTAGGAGAACGGGAGGCTGACACAATCACGCAAGCCCCCCCCCAATTATTATCCGGTATGTTGCTTAGCTCCGGAGAGAGGGTCTCTGCCATATTTCATTCCCAATTAGAATGCGGCCCATTAGGTTCCCAGGGAGGGCATTTGGCGCAGCAGGACACTACGAGAGTCCCATTGCTTGTATCACGGATACAAGCAGCGGTAAGTGGCTGAGTGGTTTCGAGCCCTATATAAGTGGGAAAACCCGGCTAGCTTGGAAAATTGGAGTGTCTTATTTGACGCATAATGCTATTTGACCCAGCTCACATTTTAGATGTGCTTCTATTAAGGCCTTGTGTCACAGACCTGAAACATGGCAGACAGAGGCCCATCTTGTATCAAGTGACCTTTTCAGGGAAGGTACCAAGTTATTATGTCATTAGAGGTTGGAAAAAAGAAGGGAAGTCTTCTGGTCCGGAAGGCTATGAATAAAATTATACTTTTCCTCGGTGAAACCGCACGTCCTCCTCGACAGGTCCATCCTCATTTATCCATTTAGGCCTTAAATGTGCGAGATTTCTTCCGAGACCTTTCACATACACATTTAAATTGCAGATGAAACTTTGGGAGAGATTCGATTACGAGGACTCTCTCATATTCCCGGAGAATCTCGTTTTTTAATCAGATGATTATCTGAGCACGGGTCTCCGCTAACGTGAAAGGCGATCTCTCTGCCAAGTCCTTCCGAGGATGGGGGCGGGGGGGGTGTTGGGTTGAGGGGGTGCAATTGTCTGCCAGGACAAAGTGGCTGTGGTTTTTGCGGTTTGCCTGAGCAGCAGGATGAAAAATCTGTTGGCGGTGAGCGGTTGGCCAAGAGAAATGAGTGAAGGTTGCGCTGATACACGGTTGCAAGGTCAGTGATGTAGTCCCAGGCAAAAAGAAGTTATGCTATAAATATGCATCATATCATGTAACATCCAGATGGGCAGGTTGAGAGGTTCGGCCTCCTCGCCACCACCTCCCCACACACAGCATCTTGGAAATAGACCTCTACTGAATTAGAATTCAAATTAGAGCCATTGACCAATGGGTGCTTCCACACAGAGCAATTTGTCCTCCGCATTTAACCCATCCGTGCAGGGAAACACCCGCTAGGGAGCAGTGAGCACACTTGCCTGGTATACTGGAGAGCCTTATCCATGGCACCCAGGTGGGTGCCTTGCTCAAGGGCACTTCAGTCATGTTCTGTCGGTTCAGGGGATCAAGCTAGCGACCCTCTGGTCACAAGGCCGGTTCCCAAATCTCCTCCAGCTCCAGCTTCAATTGGGTGGGTTCCCGCACAACAACAGAGGCTAGCTTTGAATTAACGTGGTACAATGTTAATGGTACATTGATAAACTGTGGTACGACCTGAGGTAAAGACCGTTTCCCAGTACTGTCATACCTTGCAGTTGCGAATGTTTGGTTGAACTATGGTTTTGGGAAACACCTGTGACGATGGCTCAGACTATGTAAGTTGCCAACGATGCCTCAATAGTTCCAGCTATGGTTTTGGGAAACACTTGCATCACAGCTGTATCATTCCAACTATATAAGCTGCCAACACAGTTAGCAACTATGGTTTTGGGAAACGCACCCCCAGTTGTCAGGTCAGGTTCAGCCTTGGCAGGTAACCTGCTTTCTCTGCTCTGTGTGCTTTACTCCAACAGACAGCATCACTTTAGGTCGTCTCTAGCCTCTTCTTTCTCATTTCTCTCCATCTTGGCTACAACTTTAAGGTTAAACAGTATTAGCGATGGCTACAATGAAGGTCAAACCATTTTGCCATAGAAGACAAACATGCTGGTGGATATCTGTGGAAACCAGTACGTATTCTCAGGATTGCCGTAAGAACCATGCATGCTGAAAATCCCAGTTTCACCATCACATCTGTTTGCCCCACCATTGCTTTTCTCGACCTTCACACTAGAACTGAAACTGAAGGTTTAGTTCTGGGGTGGCCAGTGACCCGGTATCACTATATACACTCACTGGCCACTTTATTAGGTCCACTTACCATATAGGTGCACTTTATAGCTCTACAATTACAGAGTCTATATGTTTCGCTGCACTATTTTGGAACCCCTTATTTATCAAAGGTCAGTACCCATATAGGGTCACTGCAGTGCTGAGAATAACCAACCGCCTGAATAATATGTGTTCAGTGGTGGTTTATTTAGGGGGTCCTGACCATTTATGAACATTTATGAACAACTAGATAGCATAGTGGATAAAGATACAGCCTTGTATGCTAAAGAGAGGGGTTCGGATTTCTATTCAGGCAGTAATGCTCACGCCCTCCACACTGCAGACTGGGGTTTGACCCTAAGTTCTACACTAACAGGAGATCTTGAGTTCCTAACACTGCCTTTGCCTGCCTCACTCTTGATAAGAGCATCTACTAATTGGTGTAAATGAAGCGCTAAGAGGAACTAACAAAACAGGCCAATTTGGTACATTTGGTGGCATCTTCTTACAGACCCTTACCAGCCTAAATCACTGACCATTTACACCGGGAGCTGGCTCACTGTAGGGATGACACAATTCAATTCCGAACCTTTTAGTAGCCTTAAAAATGACATCTTGACAATCTATGTAGGCACCTGTCTCTCTGAGACCCTTGGAATCATTCCAGTTCCCCAGCCCCCAAAAGGCTGCTTGCTAACTAGATTTTATTCCTGACCTCTTTAGCATCACTTGGTCTGAGCTGTAACTTTTCCAATCTGGGAATGGGAAGCTGGTCTGAAGTCTAACCAAAGCTGGGAAAAGTCTGCTAATCCGAGGTGTAGCCCTGGTGCATCATCATACAAGTTAATTCTCTTTCATCCTGGTGATGCTGTAAGCTGGGCGAGTTGATATCCGCACTGTAGCATTAGCGGGCATGTTCCTCAAACATATTAGACTCTCAATTAATACGTCTACCCGGAATAACCTCCGCAGGACTGCGTTCTTGTGTGCTGTAGCCCGCTGGGGAGAATAGCGTGTCCGAAAGGGATTACTCATGATTTATTCCCTCTTCCCCGTCCGCCATCCTGGCTGAGATTATGTATCATTTTTAAGCAGCCCGTTTTGTTTGTTCTTTCTTTCTTTTCTTTTCTTTTCTTTTCTTTTCTTTTCTCTTCTTTCTGCTGATTTCATGATCACGAAGAGCCACACCGAGGACACCATGAAAAATGAAATTGAGAAGTGCGAGAGAGCGGGATCAATAATAATCGGGTCTGGTTTCTAAAACAGTGGAGACGGACAGAGCGTTCCTCCTGCTCCCGCCCAGTTTGTTCCATTTACAGTGGGACTATTCTTTGGGGGTTGTTTTCAGGTGCAAGCATAGAGATCTATTATCAAGGCGTAGACCTTTTATGAAGTAAACTTGCTTTGGTAAGCAATAAGCCATGTTGTAATATAGCAACATTGTATATAATGTATTTCTCTCTCTCTATCTCTTTTGCTCTCTCTTTCTCTGGCTCATGCACACCGTCTATAGCCAGACCTTCACACATGCACACGGCGTGAAGAACATATTGATCTGTTCATCTGAAGATGCAAATTGCACAAACACGCAAAACCAAAGCGGCATCTAAAGAGCACAAATGATTTCAGAGCTGAGAAAATGAAAAGGTCAGGAGGAGAGAGCAGAGCGAGTCACGGAGCAAACATGTTTTCATCATTCCGTAGAAGGGGTAGCATTATTTATATGCAGTCGTGTGCAAAGGTTTTACCAAATGACATGCTTTGTATATTTCCATAGTGAACGCATCTTCTACGGTGAGGATATGCTGGTTTTAGTGCAGCTGTTCAATCAACCGGCTTGGGTTTAACATACAATGCAAAATATATCACGTTATTGAATATAAACATCTTTAATGTAGTTATTATCTGTAATAACATGCTTATTACACTGTTATAAGACTGTTATAAGCTTGTTCCACCAGTTACTAGACAATTTGACCTGTTTTAAATCGTTTTATCTACTGAAAGTGTGTTATTCTATTGGATAAACATTTTACATGGTTTTATTGACATAATGAAGACACTGGAGCTCATTAAGAAAGAGAGCACTCAATGCATGTCACATGATCTGCCAATAAAATAAGTCTTTTATGAGATAATTGGCTTTAAACAAGTATATTGAGAAATATGTTACATAATGTCATAATATTCTTACAATCTCATAATGAGAATTATTAGTTATATTGGCTACATACACTTGCTAAGATGGGTCACCTTGCATGTTTAAGCTTACGTATGAGCTTATGAAATGTACCTAATGGCATGTAACACCTCCACCAGCACTAGTAACAGCTGTGATTGGATTTGGCATGGACTGGACGAGTTTCTGGATGTAGACCACATCAATGTTCAGACACTCTTGCCTCAAATAATTGCACAGCTGGGCCAGATTTGGTGGATGCCTTCCCTGCACAATTCTGAGGAGAGTTTCCTGTAGACTGGGATTTGTGCCACTGCTGGTAGACCCGTATGACCGTACGCTTCCATACACCTGCAGATTCAGCTACTTCCTTCACACTATGGTCTTTGGCACGCCCAAATGCAGTCACTCCTTTTAGCCAATCATTAACATCTGCTTTGGAGCCATTTTCCACACATGGAACGAGACATTCACCGCACTGTAGCACCTCTTCTCAATCTATGGATCCGTCACTCACACCCCGCAGGTGTTCATAGCCCCATCATCCTCGTGCAGCGCCATCTGAAGTTACTAACACACATTAGCATGACTTGGACACACACTAACACACCACCACCACATCAGTATCACTGCAATGCTGAGAATGATCCACCACCCACATAATACCTGCTCTGTGGTGGTCCTGTGGGGGTCCTGACCATTGAAGAACAGGGTAATACAGTATACAGAGAAACAGATGGACTACAGTCTGGACCTGTACAACTACAGAGTGTCCTATATGGTCAGTGGTATGTGGTCAATGGTCAGCTGATAAGATGGAGGTGGGCATATACTGTATATGTAATAGCTTAATGGAGTGGCTGGTAAACATAAACCGGGAAAATGACACTGTTTGGTGCATCTAACTTACGACACAACAAAGCATTTGTTATTGGAAGTATTAAGCAGAAACCAAATCGTGTTATGCTGTGCCGGGTTCTCGCCCACTCTCCCCCATCCGACAATCTCTCCCTAAAGCTCATGAACATTCATGCAACATTTAAATACGACCCTCCTGACATTTTTTTCCGGAATGCATTGGGAGTATTTTGCAACGCATTCCATCTCCATGAGAGGTTCCTCATAAGAGCTACATCTGGTTTTGTTGCTTGGCTGATTTGAAGTGTATTGTATGTAAAACCCATTTCTTCAAACGTCCAGCCGCAGCGTGTTGTGCATTCAGCATATCCGTACATATAAAGCGGAGAGGTATAGGTGTGCGGTATTTGAATACATCATCCCCAGCACCACCACCTACTTTACTGGATGCCAAGCAAAGCCATGCGTGTACACCATCATGAGCTGCGTTTCAAGTGCAGCGTGTACTTTCAGCTAATCTAATTTGATCTAATATATACACTCAAAATGGTCATTAAGTTCTAATGACTCATCGGGAAGAAGGCAGAACACGTATTTCGCAGGTTACGGCTAAGAACAATATCTCTTTCTTTCCACACTTTTTACAGCTTCCATTCATTCCATTGTTCAGTTTCTCAAGGATGTCTGCAGACACACCTCCAAAGTTCAGTCTTTCAGAAGCTCATTCAGTGGTGTAGAGGTTCTGGACTCTAGGGTGGTCAGTCCATGGTTCTGAGAACCCCAGCAGCTTCTTTGTTTGTTTCGTCTGTACATCTGTTGGTGCTTTCTTTCATGGGTTGCTTCATCCATCCATTTCTTCCCTTCAACCATCCATCTGTCCATCCATCCGTCTGCACGTTTGTTTGTCCTTGACTTTCGTCCAGTTAGCTTCACATAACAGTTGAATATAGATAGATTCTGTATAAGGGGTGGAGCAGGTTGGGGGAGCTGTCAATCAAGCGGCTCATTAGCCACACCCACACAGTGTTTTAAACAGATGGTCTACATACTGTATAACTAATATCTCTAATATACTGTATCATTATTATTCATTATGCACCCAGAAGGAGGTGTGGGATTGCAGTGCTATTGGGAAGGAAGATAAAGGTTACCAGGAACAATAAATGATGATACATTTAGACTGATATGATCAATATTTATAGAGCTACACATACAGAAGTAGTGTCTCTCAGTATGGCGTTGGGCTGCCATGTTTGCTAACCCAACATGCCAGACGTCTCAGCATGGAGTTGTAGAGGTTCCTAATGGTGTCCTGTGATAATCCATCCCATGCAGCTTGAATATTCTCACACAGTTCCTGCAGATGGTGCGGTAGGGGTGGAGGTGGAGCGACACCAGGCCTTCTGGATGTGTAACATGACAACAAACCGTTCATCTTGATGCTGACCACGGTGCCTCCACACATAGATTCGTTGATCATCTCCACCAAGACAAAAGCGGGACTCGTCACTGAAGATGACCTGCTGCTATTCTGAGTCCCTCCATGACAGTCTAGCACGACACCGTTGCAGGACAGCCGTTGTAACTGTCTGCGTGCGTGTAGTTCTGTCTTGCAGCCGTCTGCCAATGGTGCTACACTAACAGGATGACTCATGGAGGACATCACTGCTCGCTGAACGTCTGCAGTTGTGGCTGTTGGGTCAGTCAGGTACAGCAATAAGGCCCGTCCTTGCTTACATCACATGCACGGCCGAGCGTGAAACTTGAATCATTGGCATGTCTCACAATGTCGAACCTACCCACCAAGTTTCATTCCTGTCGGTTGATTCCTTCTGCAGCTATTCTTTTGATGATCAGTGTAAATCACGCTACTTGAGCCTGATGTTCTCCTCTCTCTCAAAGCTTTAACTGCTGTTTATCTGATGGGGTGACAGTGTTGGGAGGTCTACCAGGTCTTCCAGGTGGTTGTTAGGAAGCCCATTTTCTCTGCATCTCCTAACCTCCTCAGAAACACCTCCTGAAAATGAAAAATGAATATCTTGTATTTAATGGCAACAAATGAACAAATGAGGAGCGGTCTCTGACTTTTCCACAGCACCGTAGATCACCAACTTTCACGGCAGAACCGCAAAAAGAAAGACAGCTAACTGTTTCAGAATGTGAGTGGCTTTGAGGGAGAAGAGAGGCGGACATGGATATTGACCTGTTCTTGGATTACCTCTAAGTGCTGACTATCAGTTTGCCAGTTTGGCTGTGAGGCTTGGCTGGGTTGCCAGATCCTTCGGTCTGCTGACTTCAAGTCAATTTCCTCTCCTTTGCTTACCACAAGAAGGTGAGCCGGATCACGATGAGGGCCGTTCCGGCTTCCTCGCCGCTGGACCTCTCTGACAGCGAAGGGTTCAGGGCATTAAAAATGCACTGTAAATGCGCCATATGGAGCCCCCGGCCACACAGTGCCGGGGCCGACCCCTTCCACGCTGTCCGTACCCAACGTTCCCCCTGTGTCAGTAATTTAATATAAGCTGCCTCCTGGCTGTTCACCAGATGGTGCCATGGAAAATGAGTGGCTGGAGACGAATATTCATGATGAAGTTATCCGCCTTCAGAGATGCTCCGGAAGAAGTGTCCTCCGCTAGGTCTTCTGCCAATACCAGGTAACAAGGCAAAGCCATCCCGTCTCCCGTTTCACCCAAGGCGACGAACTTATTAGTCGCAGCCTGTCAGTCGCAACTTCTGATGCTGTGTTTTGTTTTTTGGTTTTTTTTGCAGTCGAAATCCTTTTTTTTCCGAATCCGTTTTGGGTTGAAATTGATGAATACCTTTGTTGAATTGTTCCACCTCAGCAATAAACACATAAAACGGTTCTGAAGGTTGTACAACCTGTTTTTTTTTTCCTTCCTTCCCTTTGTCATTTTTCTGCGTCTCTAATGAATAAGGTAACTGTCAGAAAACCAATGCCCTCTCGTTCATTAAAAATTCCGCCTTTGTGAATACATCCACCGTGACTTATTTGATTTTCCTCCATTGTGGATTCTAAGTGAACTTTCCCAAAGTTCTGGTGGAGTTAGCGCTTCTAAAACACGCCGCAAACTGGGTCAAACGGAGCCTCTCAAACTCGGAGGAGCAGTCAGGTCTCCTGAAACTACTCAGTAATTAACTTATAGGCTGAGCTGAGAGCCATGCTGTTAGCTTTATTAGCGTTAGCGCGAACCATAAGCTTCAAAAACCAGGGTTCTTTTTCACGTAGTGCCATAGGGAAAAAAACAGGTCTGGTTACTTACAGAACCTTTGATCGTTCTTCACATGATAAAAAGCTCTCTAAGGTTTAAAGAACCTTCGCATGATGTACAGGTTCTAGGAAGCATGGTACAATTGGTACAGAACCTTCATATCATATGAAGGTGTTAACACTGGTGTAAAATACAGTATGTGCTATTTGCACAAGGCCACATTGACAAACCACAAACTTTAGGCTCCTGCAGATGGCGCTGCCCGAGGATGACAGGCTATAAATCCCTGTGGAGTGTGAGTGACGGGATCCATAGATTGGGAAGAGGTGCTACAGTGCAGTGAATGTCTCGTTCCATGTGTGGAAAATGGCTCCAGAGCAGATGTTAATGATTGGCTAAAAGGAGCGACTGTATTTGGGCGTGCCAAAGACCATAGTGTGAAGGAAGTATGGAAGTGTACGGTCATACGGGTCTACCAGCAGTGGCTAAAATTCCAGTCTACAGGGAATCCTCCTCGGAATTGTGCCAGGGAGGGCATCCACCAAATCTGGCCCAACTGCGCAATTCTTTGATGCAAGAGTGTCTGAACATTGATGTGGCCTACATCCAGAAACTTGTCCAGTCCATGCCAAATCAATCACAGCTGTTATTGGTGCTCGTGAAGGTATTACAGGCTATTAGGTACGTTTCAGGTTACCTTAAATGGTACAACACTAACATTCTGGCAAGACACCGGCAAACTGGATATTCCTTAGTTTGCAATGTAGCTGCAATGGAAATTCCACAGACCGGAGAGTGGAGCGGAACACTTGATCAAGAGTAGCTGGAGTGGTGCAATGAACAGGGGTATTGATTTCTCTGGGAATCATGGATGCCGAACGTTGCTATACTTTACCTAGTAGCACTTTCATACTAGATGGACACCGGCAAACCGGATATTCCATAGGCTTGCCGAATCCAGTCACAGCTGTTTCAGTCACAGGTGATCAATTTGGACTAACACGACTGGAGCCATTGGTTCTGGACTGATGACTAATGGGAAAAAGGCTTAGTTCAAGGTTCCTGGTGATCAGAAGAAAGGCACCTAAAATTCCCAACATTTTCTGAGATGCCGAAGAAGCAGGAACGCAATCTAACTAATTTTCCACCCACACCACGGATCAAATGAATCTGGAATAATTGCACACTTTTCTGCCATAATATGTGACCTCGCACTCACCTATAATCAAGCACAGCAAGCGTCTGCATAACGGTTTCGGCTACGAGCCTTAAACAGCAGACTTTTGGACCACCTCTTGTAATTAACACCCACTCCGCCGAAGAAAAGTGATACCTTAACACGAGTAAATACGGTTTTGACGTCCTTTGATTCCTCCTCGTGAGATTAATTATCTCGGCTTGCACGCTGCACCTATCAGCCACTCCGCGAAACACTCCTCCTTATTCCAGGCCTTCCTCAGTTCCCCCTGCCCTGCCAGACAGCTCAGCTTCCTTTAAACATTCATTCCTTTAATATTCCTATTTTTTCACGAGGGGCCACGTGTCACCCTCTCGGCGGTTATCTGCCTGAGAGTCAGCTCGATAGAGGCGCAATGGATGGTTCCCCCTCTCTCGTTTCTGTCACGGGTTGACGCTGACTTTGAAACATATGAAGCGGTCACTTCAAGCTGCCATTTAGAGCCGACGGCCAATCAATCAGCGCCGCGTGATAATGGCCGTTTGACCGATGTCCTGGTTCAGCCGATGGAAAGCGCTACAATGCTTCCAGGCTGCGGAAGCCCAGGAGACGCCAACCTGGGCATATTACTCCACTCTACGCTGGCTCCGGTTTAAGCATCACATTGACCAAAAGGTCTTGCTCATGAAATTCAAAGGCTTCAGTGGGCAAGTACAACTGAGGTGGGTTTACGGGGGTCTCGTGCAGCTCAATTGGGGGTCTTATAGGCACAGTTAATTATTGCCAAGGGTTATTTTTGCTGTATTTGTCAGTTTAGCGACTAACATGGGCAGCGGCACTACTCGGGACTCAATCTGTCGGCTCCTGAAGGTCCTATAGTTATTTCCCTACAGTGTGGATGGACTGTCTGGAAAAAGTGACGACCCTTTGTTTAAAACCTTTCCATCTCGGATGCGTCCTTCCATGTGTCCTTCCTGGGCTACAAAACAGAATTCGTAATATTCATAGTTCTGAATGGTGTTCATAGAGCAAAGCAGCAAAACATGGTTGTTTTAATTATGCCACGCATTTCCATTCAATCAAATAGACTCAGCATGTACAGACTCAACATTACCTCAACATTCAAGGCAACTGCAATGAATGACTTTCACTCAGTGAATTCGCAGGCTAGGGGCCTCTATGGAGAGTGAATACTATATTTACACCCCAACAGTACATTCAATGGCCAAGATGTCCAATGCCGATTCATTATGTCCTGTGTACATGCTCTGAATTAAAGGCTGATTAACACTGGAAATGTGGATAATGCTACATCCATGCTAAAAGCAAGCTAGCATTTTTAGCTAAGTACAACTTGTTACCATTATTGTACCATTTTACCACTATAATTTCAGATTTATTATTTGGTAACAACTAGGAAATTGACATTTAATTAATAATTAAATACAATTTGTTACTGTAAAATTACCATATCTTTACCTATCTACTTTATTACCGATCTGTAAAGTAAAGTGCTGCCGAAATTTCTATTGCACGAAAGTGAACTTGCTGCTAAATTTAAACACTACCAGACGCTCAAAGTGTGGGCTACTTCTGCCAACGGCGTGTATCTACCACAGTTACAGTTACATTAACAGCTTTTAGCAGACACTCTTATTCAGACCGGCTTACGGCTGTGCTTAGTGTTCCGTCAGAAAGCTAGTACAAATAGGTTAGAGTCTAAAGCTCGTCTTGAGCTCAGACACTGCCCGAATAAGAGCCAGTGCTGGAGGACTCGACCCTTCGGTTTAGGGTGGGTGGGCTAATAAAGTGTCTATATTTGTGTTGTAGACATGATGACCCCATTACCACCATCACCAGCACCACCACCACTGTGAAGGAACCTGAGTTGGTATGATTCTCTATAATTAACCACCTCAAACCACTCGGAATGACCTTGATTACATCTCAGCAATTGAATTATGGATTCCCTTTTGGAAACCCCCCTTTAAATCTGGATCAGGAACCTCAAAGAAGCACATTAATATTAAACACTGCTACTAATGCAGCAACTCCCAACACGTCACTCTTGGGCTGTGCATATGTAGCCTCATAAGGTCTGTCAAACTCATATCACCATTATGATAAAACTATGAGTAATGACGCAGCCCTATTAGGCATGTTGCCATCTACTGAAATATAACGACCCTGGTCTATTGGATATTTGTTCAACTGGCAACTAAACCAATGATTAAGCACACTGCTCTGCCTCCACTGAGTTACTCTGGCATTGAATGAAGTGGAGTGTCTCTGAAGGCCCCGCCTGATGAGCATGTTTCAGACACCCATTAAAGTGTGATGGAGAGAAGAAGCCTTGGGCTTGTGCTTCATTGGAAGGTCTGAGTCTGTATCACTGCAGTCTTATTGGACGCTCATTCGTCTCGTGTGGCATGAACAGCGTCAAGCTTACAGCCTTTTATCTGGGAATCAAGAAAGTCTGGAGTTTCAAACTAGGAGACGATATCAGGACCTCACAACAGATGCTCAGGCTTTACTTACATAAGCTCACCTTGTGTTTTTAAGGTGGTAGTAACTTCAGGCTCCTGCAGATGGCGCTGCACGAGGATGATGGGGCTATAAATACCTGCGGGATGTGAGTGACGGGATCCATAGACGAGAAGTGGTGCTACAGTGCAGTGAATGTCTCGTTCCATGTGTGGAAAATGGCTCCAGAGCAGATGTTAATGATTGGCTAAAAGGAGTGACTGCATTTGGGCGTGCCAAAGACCATAGTGTGAAGGAAGTAGCTGAATCTGCAGGTGTATGGAAGCGTACGGTCATACGGGTCTACCAGCAGTGGCTAAAATCCCAGTCTACAGGGAATTCTCCTCGGAACTGTGCCAGGGAAGCCATGCACCAAATCCGGCCCAACTGCGCAATTCCTTGATGTAAGGATAGCTAAACATTGAAGTGGCCTACATCCAGAAACTTGTCCAGTCCATCCCAAATCCAGCCACAGCTGTTATTGGTACTCGTGGAGGTATTACATGCTGGATACGTTTCAGTCACAGGGAATTCATTTGTTGTCCGGAGAGTTAGGCCTTCAATTTGGGCCATTAATGTCGAAACCCACCTTGGTGATGATGCTAACTTCTGCTAAGTAGCTTCTTAGCGCTAAGTTAACAGTGATTCACTAATTTTTTATGGACATTTTTAGTGCCACCTTAAACAGTGCAACATTCTGGCAAGACAGTAACTTTTGAGGCGGGGTGGGACATTTGTCATGACTGCAGTCTCATTTTAGGGTAGACAGACTTGTAGCAGTTTCATATTGATGCTGCCTTCACATGTTTGCGGTAGATGGACACCAGATATTCCATAGTTTTCAACTAAACTGCAATGGAAATTCTGCCACTGCAAGCCGCAGCTTTCCGCAGACTGCAGCGGGGAGCAGAACACTTGATCAAGAGTAGCTGGAGTGGTGCAATGAACCGGGTATTGATTTCTCTGGGAATCATGGATGCCAAACGTCTCTTTCCAGATGAGTCCCGTATATACAACAACTATGATACACAAAATGAGTATAGAGAATCGTCCTGACTTTCTCCACACTGTATCTACACCGATTAAGCTCTTCTCCGATGGCCATCCATTTCTGTGGATTATGTTGTCACCATGGCAACATTTCAGTCAGCTGCATATCACTATGATGTGCTGAACGAAGCCCAACTTTTATGGGTACCCCATAGTACGGCTCAACTTGACTAGATACCAGCTACAGCCGATCAGCCATAGCATTGATACCACCTCAACTTCCTCAGCTCCACTGACCATGTAGTATCACTCTGTAGTTCTACAGTTACAGACTGAGGTCCATCTGTTTCTCTGTATACTTTATTACCCTATTCTTCAATGGTCAGGACCCCCACAGGACCACCACAGAGCAGGTATTATGTGGGTGGTGGATCATTTTCAGCACTGCAGTGACACTGACATGGTGGTGGTGTGTTAGTGTGTGTTGTGCTGGTGTGAATGGATCAGGCACAGCAGTGCTGTTGGACACCTCAGTGTCACTGCTGGATTGAGAATCGTCCATCAACCAAACCTATCCAGCAAACAGCGTCCTGTGGGCAGTGTCCTGCGGGCAGTGACCTGTGTGCAGCGTCCTGTTGGCAGGGTCCTGTGGGCAGCGTCCAGTGACCACTGATGAAGGACTAGAGGATGACCAACACTGCACTGTGCAGCAGCAGATGAGCTATCGCCTCTGACTGTACATCTACAAGGTGGAGCAGCAAGGTAGGAGTGTCTGATAGAGTGGACAGTGAGTGGACACAGTGTTTAAACACTCCAGCAGCACTGCTGTGTCTGATCCACTCACACCAGCACAACACACACTAACACACCACCACCACCACCATGTCAGTGTCACTGCAGGAAGTGTCTGTACTACTCAAGTTGAAATACCAGCATTAGACCTTCTCCAAAGGCCTCGGTAGCCCTGAGGGGGTTCCTCTATGGTGTGTGTGTGCACTTCGCCCGCTTATGAGCTTTCCCAACTTCCGCCCAAAGTTCCAGGTAAAATCGGATACATTGCTGGCCGGCTCTGTCAAGCACGGAAGATGTGGCTGCTAATCAAATGTAGGGACTTAAAATCGTCCTACTTTATCAAGGCTAAAATCCTGTTTTCCCGGTGCCGAGTGGATTTCCTGTGACCGGTAATTGTTTTACAGTCGCTATGAAAGCACAACAAAAAGCGAAGCCTGAAAATTTCTTCTTTGCATAATTGAGTTTGCGGTGAAATCTCATGTTCCTAAATGCCAGCCTCTATGAAAGGTTAGTCATGTTAACTATTGGAATAGCTTTTCCCAGAATGTAATATCGCCTCCTCAGGCGCACCTTATTGTGCATTGAATATGCAGTAGGAATTGTGTTGTGTTTTTTTTTTTTCGCTCTTCCTTTTCTGCCGAGTGCCTCCTGCCTGAGCTGAAGGGGGGGATGATTACCTTATGGTAAATGCTACTTTAGGATAGATCATAGACCTGCTGGATATTACATATCCGCATACCCCGCTGATGTATTATATGGGATTATAATGGAGGAAAACACTATATAAAATATGTTCTCAGGCAAAAAAGCAAGCTAGGATTAGATATGTGCACACACGGCATAGTTTGAACTCCACAACAGTGTTTTTCATATTTCGTAATGCACTATATCACCAACAGAATAGCTGCACCCAGAAAGAATCAACCCACAGGAATGAAACTTGGTGGGTAGGTTTGACACTGTAGGACATGCCAATAATTCAAGTTTCACACATAATGTAACATATGTTTCATATAATATAAGCAAGGACGGGCCTTATAGCTGTACCTGACTGACCCAACAGCCATGAACGCGGACATTCAGCGAGCAGTGATGCCCTCCATGAGTCATCCTGTTCCAGCACCATTGGCAGACGGCTGCACGATGCAGGACTACATGCACGCAGACCGTTACGACGACTGTCCTTAACACCACGTCAACATCACCAAAGACTGCAATGGTGTCGTGCCAGACTGTCATGGAGAATGGCAGCGGGTCATCTTCAGTGACGAGTCCCGCGTTTGTCTTGGTGGAGACGACCAATGAATCCGTGTGTGGAGGCACCGTGGTCAGCACCAAGATGACCAGTTTGTTGTCACACGTCCAGAAGGCCTGGTGTCACTCCACCTCCACCCCTACCGCACCATCTGCAGGAACTGTGTGAGGATATTCAAGCTGCATGGGATGGATTATCACAGGACACCATTAGGAACCTCTACAACTCAGCAGCGGCCCAACACCATACTGAGAGACTCTACTTCTGTATGTGTAGCTCAATAAATATTGATCATATCAGTCTAAATGTATCATCATTTATTGTTCCTGGTAACCTTTATCTTCCTTCCCAACAGCACTGCAATCCCACACCTCCTTCTGGGCGCAGCTTTTCTTGATGAGCGCATATGGGAATGAAAAATTGTGATTTATTAGAGTGCGTAAAATATATACTGTAGTGTAATAATACATGCATCATCAAAAGAATAGCTGCACCCAGAAAGAAGTGTCGGATTGCAGTGCTTTTGGGAAGGAGGATAAAGGTTACCATTGCAGTCTTTGGTGACGCTGACGTGGTGTTACGGGCAGTCGCTGTAATGGTCTGGGTGTATGTAGTCCTGGGTCGTGCAGCCGTCTGCCAAAGGTGCTGGCACTAACAGGATGACTCATGGAGGGCATCGCTGCTTGCAGAATGCCTGCACTCGTGGCTGTTGGGTCAGTCAGGTACAGTGATAAGGCCCGTTGTGTGACCGAGCATGAAAATGAACATGTCATTAAGATGCCTCACGATGTGAAACCCACCCACCAAGTTTTGTTGCTGGGGGTTGATTCATTCTGGGTGCAGTTATTTCCTTCTATTCTTTTGATGATGATCGTATATATACATGGGTAAGTGAAGGCAGTGTTGGGAGTCTTGCCCAAGGACTCTTGTTAGTAAGTAGGTGGGGAAACAAACCCCATCTACAGCATGTAAGGCAGCCGTGTTACCCGCTACACTATACCAACCACGATGTCACCAACTCTTAAAGTCACCAACCATCTCCTTTGTCTTGTCCACATTGTGCGCCTCCTCTCTGTGCGCTGACTCATCGTTCTTGCTGATGAGACCAGTCACAGTTGTATTGTGATGTGGTTTGTACTGTGTGCTGCCACACAGTCATGAGTCAGCAGAGTAAACAGCAGTGGACTAAGCACACTGCCCTGGGGGGCTCCACTGCTCAGTGAGATGGTGTAAGTGATGCTGCTCCTGATCTGGACTGACTGAGGTCTCCCAGCGAGGAAGTCCAGGATCCAGTAGCAAGGGGACGTGTTCAGGCCCAGCAGGCTCAGCTTTCCAATCTGATCTGGAGCTGAGGAATGATGGTACTGAGTGGTGAACTGAACTCGGCGAACAACATCCTAACAGAAGTGTGCTATTACCTAAGATGATTATAAAGGCCAGGTGAAGAGGGGGTGCTATTGTATCATCTGTAGGGCATTTGGGAAGCTACGCAAACTGACCCAGAGAGAGGCCACTGTATGGTCACCAAAGGTCACCACAGGTCACCAAAGAGCTACAAATGTTGGTGCATGCAACATAACACAACTGCGCTCTGAACTGGCAACCTCAACTAAATACCCCACGCAAACCATCAAGTGTCATCCAATGCGGCAGCTAGGTTGCTTTGGCAGCTTTAGGAGCTGGTGTTGGTATATAACAACAGCTGGCCTTCCCAAGGTGTATCCTGTCTTCCACCCAATGAGTGCTGGTGTAGGTGCCAGCACCCACCAGAATCCAGAAGGATAAGCATCTTAGAAGCTGAATGAATGAACAAGTCATTTAAAGCATGATTCACTGAACCAGTTGAACTGATTCTAAGTAAATCCAACTTTGCCAATGATGATTATTGGTGTAACCTCATCAGTTCAAAGAGAAAGAACACAGCCTGTCGTGTACCATATTACGAGCACCACATTAGAGTCCAAGCTTTGAGAAACTGTCCATAATGAAGCGTGCAGAGCAAACTGACAGCTTTGAATCAAAGCTGTGCAGGATCTTGTTAAAGAGCTCCAGTTTCTATTCAAATTTTCCATTCCACCTTAAATTGGGCCACAGTTACATTCTGGTGCTTGCACAAGCTGTAGCATTTAAGGCGGAACGGAACATTTGATTAGCAAGCTGGTGGATAGGAAGCACCTTCAGCCTTGTTTAAAGATGAACATCAATTATGTACGCTGATAGTCCAGTTCCTTGGAAAGGGATTAAGTAGGTGCCAACATTCCCATCATAGCCTGGAACACTGGATTTCACCACATTGTTGATCCGTCTTTTACAAATGCAGGATTTGGATGTGAAGTGTTCCAGGTTCACGGTATGTCGGTTCTATTTACTGAACTCTCCTTATTCAACTATGCCAACACAGTTTTCCAGGCTATATGGCACCTTTAAACGGGAATCGCACTCCGGAGACTCCTGTGGCCCACCTATAGGAGGTAAGCAGGCGTGTAATGAGCAGAGTCCATGGTCATAGTTTTCATTGTGTCCCATTAAGTGACAGTTTTCCTTTTTGTACATCCGTTCCCATTTAGGTAGCTGAATCAATCGCGATTCAGTGAATCGTTTAACCGGAGTCGGCTCAGCAAACCGAATAGGACCTTCAGTCACTATTGAGCACAGCACACACACACACACACACACACACACGCGTGCGAGTCAGCTGTAACAGCCACTGATGCCCCGCCCACCGCGGCTGTCTCAGCTACAGCCGCCCGCCCACCGCGCCCCGCGATTGGCTGAGTGCAGCTCGCGAACGCGTGACATTTGAAAGTAACGGAGGGCTGCGAGCGAGCGAGGCGTTTTGCTAAACCGGGACGAGAGCGCAGTTTGTAGCTACTTCTGAGGAGGCTCGAAGTTGCCTAAGTGTTAGGAGAGATGTCGGCGACGGTGGCGGCTCCAGGTTGCGGAGCCAGACAGCAGAGCGGAGAACCGCTTTGGGAACCCGCTTCTGAAGAGGAGAAATAAACGGGAATGGTTGGCGGAGAACGCGCGTAAGGTGAAGAGAGAGAAAAGCAAGCCCACCAGAAATGCTTACTCCGAGTAACGGACGCTGCTGCTGCTGTTTGGACCTGGTCCTCCTGGTTCTCCTCCTCCTCAGCGCGAAGTGTGCGGGCGGCCGAGGTAAGGACGGTGTTTACAAGTAAACAGAACCGCTATTTTAAAAACATTTGCTTCCTCAATGGCAGCGACACTGTCGGTCAGGGTTTGTCAGGTGAACCGTGCCTCCGGTTTACCACAGAAAGTGGAGCAAGTTTGCTATGGTGTCCGTGTTGCTGGTTCTAGGTGTGCTGGTGGTCCGGGAACAAGCCTGAAGTTAGCTGAGTATCTAATTCTCCCGTTCCACCTTAAATGGTGCAGCGGTTCCATTCTCTAGAGCAGCGCTCTAATGAGAGTGTACGGGAACAGCTGCTGCGTTTAAGGTGGATCGGGGAGTTCGACTTAGAGGGTAAATGAAGCTTCGCCGTCCGTTAACTAACTGCTTCCATAGGTTGCTGAAATGACACCATTGTGCACATACGCCCTTAATAAGCCCGAGTGACCGAGCTCCCAGCGCTGTCGGTATAGTACAGGCGACTCGAAAGCAGGATGCAACAGGCGACTGAGCAGCCCCAATGCGGCGGAATCACCCCCTCCAGCTTTGCTCCATCCACGGCAATGCGTAAAAGGGGCTCTACTCTGTGATACACCAGCGTCCTGCCCCTCTACCTCTCTGATCCTAGAGCTCTCTCAGGGATGATCACAGAAGCTCTGGGCTGCAGATTTGGGCTGCTAAGCAAGCAAAAGTTGGTGCAGGGGGTCTTCTCATGGTGGCCGCTCCACACAGAGCTCACTGTATGATAAACCCTCTCCTGGATATCAGAGATGCTCACCATGCGCATTGATCCAGTCCTCTTTGATATTCGCTGATGTGCTTTAATGCATCGGTGCATTAATGCAGGCTCCGTTGCACTGGGTAAGAGATTGCAGCCTTTGCAGCAGCTGCTCCAGCACCACCACAGAGCTTTTCTGTGTTACTCGGCATGCGCCACACGCTGCCACTTTGGAGTAAAACATCTGAAGCGTTATTATGAAAGCTCGGCCTCGTCTGGAACAGCAAGGCCGGCTGCTCCATTACAGTGCCTGCATGCAGCGGATCCTCCAGACACCACAGTTTAAGTGTGGTTCGCGCCAGGGGTCACGCAACCGAGATGTCCACTCCACGCCACGCTGCTTTTAGAGAGCTGTGAGCCCAGTAGGAGCCCTGGGGAAACTTTAAAAGGCTTCTTCACAATCCCAGACCTGCACTCCGCCGCCCCCCATACTTCACCTCCTTTTGGCACGCGATGCATAAACCCTACCCCTTGCCTCGCAATATAGGTTGTGCATGTGCTTTGATTGCGAGGGCAGGTTCAGCTTTGGCCTGGACATCTAGTATTGCTAGTATTGCAGACTAGTACAATACAGTGTTACTAGTACAGGGCAGTACAGACTAGTACAGACTAGTGTTGCAGGTGCATGTTAGGACCAAGCTCCTTGACCTTGACCTCCTCTGCGCTGCCTATATGCCTATATTTGACACAACAAGCCTGCAACAAATCTGACGTAGGTCTGTCCAGCCTGTCTGCTTAGCATCTTAATCTGTTTTCCCTCACAACACAAGTCTAAGGCAATAAGCCATTCAAAAATGGGAAAGGCATATATGAGGAGACATAGACGTTCCATAAGGAATTGAATTCATTATAAATAGAATTCTATAGCAAAGCTATAGAATAGAGCTAGCATTTCCACACAACACAAATAACTGAATAAGGACCAATTGTCATTGTATATCACAATCATTTCATTTTTTACATTTTTGTCATATGCGCCATTGTTTATAACTAAAACGTTCGCCTTATCCACATACTACATATTAATTACCCCATTATATTTACCAAAAACACTACATTCTTAAGTTTATTTGCTGCGGTTTTACTGTAAACCCTCCACTCCGCTTTCCTGTTGCATGGTACCAACTTGACTTAGCTGGCCTCTGCTTCCCTTTTTTGGTTTTCCTTTTAGGCAAACCCATCAAGGTTCCAAACAAAGTGAGCTGGAACCAAAAGGTGACCTAAAAATGCTGCAGGCTACTGAGTTTATGGCGAGGACTGTCATTATCACCTTAAACATGTATGCTAACACTAGCTACCAGGTTAGAGAACCCTTGTGTGTCGCCTTTGAGCAACCAGGATCGTTTAGTCGTCTTAACTCTGATGTAATGCTTCCCAAGCTTCCCAAATGCTTCCCTGTTTTATGCTTTCAGTAGTCGTGAATGCCAATTCCATGCTATGATGACCAGCTAGATTGATGGGAAGCTATATCTAGAATGCAAAACGAAGTAGATAGCAGCGAATGTGAGTGGAGTTGAGCCATATCATACGGTTAAAAAGCGGCTTCAGCAATGAATTCAATTCAAAGCCCTACACTAAACAGTAATAGAGGACGCGGGTTGCCTGTTGTTGTCTGCCTCGTTGATAAGACTAGTTCTAGTTGTTAAGAAGATAAGTTATGTAGGGCGTTTAGTACCGCTGCCTATTCCCGTCCATCAGTACGCTCACTGGGACATGCCAGGAACATACAGACATACAGAATTCAGTTGTTGTGAGGAATGCATGTATCCAGGATTTCCCAACACGTCTCAGTCAGTCCAACGTCCAAACTGTTTCAGAACAGTGTTTTTAGTTCACCTTCCATAGAAAGTTTGATATGCTTGAGAAAAAAACACCAGCACCTCCTCAAGGATGGGACCAACTTGACTTCCCTTTTTTGGTTTTCCGTCAGGCAAACCCAACGAGATTCCAATCAAACTGAGCCAAAACCAAAAGGTGACCTAAAAACCTTGCAGCCTACTGATTGGTTGGCGAGAACAGTCATTATCACCCTAAACACGTATGCTAAAACTAGCTACAAGGTTAGCATGCCCTCCTGCATCGCCTTTCAGCAACCAAAAACGCCTAGTCGTCTGAATTCTCTTTCCCAAACTCTCCAGTTTATTTGTTATTTGTTACTTGTGAACGACAATTCCATGCTATGATGTCCAACTACGTTGGTGGGAAACTATATCTGGATTGCAAAAACGAAGCAGCTAGCAGCAGAGGCGAGTGGAGTTGAGCCATACCATACGGTTGAAAAGCGGCTTAAGCAATGAGTTCAATTCACAGCCTGACACTTAACAGTAATAGAGGAGGCTCCTTGCCTCGTTGATAAGCCTGGTTCTAGCTGTTGTGAGGAATGCACAATCCAGTATTTCCCAACACAGCTCAGCCAGTCCAACGTCCGGACTGTATTAGAACAGGGTTTCTAGTTCACCTTCCATAGAAAGTTATGGTATACTTGAGAGAAAAACACCAGCACATGCTCAATGATGGGACCGATTTGACTTAGTTCAACTCCGCTTCCCTTTTTTGGTTTTCCTTCAGGCAAACCCATCGAGGTTCCAATCAAACTGAGCCGAAACCAAAGGTGACATATAAATGCTGCAGGATACTGGAGTAGTCATCTTAAACATGTGTGCTAACACTAGCTACCAGGTTAGCGTACCCTCCTGCATCGCCTTTGAGCGTCTGGAAACATCTAGTCGTCTGGACTCTGGTGTAGTAGTTCCCAAATTCTCCAGTCTTATTTTTGCAGTAGTCGTGAACGGGAATTCCATGCTATGATGACCAACTAGATTGATGGGATACTATGGGATATCTGGAATGCAAAGCAAAGCAGAGAGCAGCAAAAGCAAGTTGATACACTCAGTGGCCCATGCAAGGAACATAAAGACATATTATGATAATCAGATTTTGTGAGGAATGTATGTATTTCCCAACGCAGCTCAGCCAGTCAAACGTCCAAACTGTTTCAGAACAGGGTTTTTAGTTCTCCTTCCATAGAAAGTTTGATATACTTGAGAGAGAAAAAAACACCAGCACATCCTCAAGGACATCTACCCATCACTGCAGCGTAAGTGTAGGTTTATGATGTTGTTTTTTTTTCCCTCCCATGACTGAAAAAAAAACACGACGGCCAAAATGTAAGCAACCAAATTGTGTGGCTACCGATTCTGTCAATATTTAAAATGATGAAATTGAGAAGAAGGAGCCGGCGAAGGTCGAACGGGCTGCTTCCAGCGAGGAGGCGGCTGCGCTGTTCCCAGACCCGTTAGAGAATCCATCATCCGCTCTGGTCGGCGAGCGCAGCGGCCATGCGCCGGGGCTCTGTGCTCAAATTTACATTTAAATGAAACCAAACGACTAAACATTCACAGATGAAATACTGTAACGGCATCGGTAATAAAAGCGCCGCCTCCTTGTTTCTTGGAGGAGCGATCTACCTGGAATCGCTGTCGTTTAGAGCCTAATGGCAGGTAATAGACGAGTTAGGCTGTTTTCCCTGCGTAACAATGACTTTCATTTATGCAGAGAGCTGCTGTAAGAATGGAGGAATAAATCTGGACACGGACGTATGACCTACAAGTGGGTTTACAGGCCTTATCGGTGCCTTGCCGGTGAATGATGATGATAGATATGGGTGTTGTAACCCGGACGATTAGTCATATCTGCGCTCGTGGACGAGCTAAATATAGTACAGCATACGCCGTGCTCTTTTGAACGACCCCCGTTCCGTGTTGGGCCTCTTCGTCCACGACTGGGTATAAATAGGGGCATTTTCACAGTGCGGAGGGATTTGCATAAGAGCATGTCACAAGACCTGACCACCGGTCATCAGCTTATCAGCTCCTGCTCGGACATTGCTTTAAGGGAGATAAAGACTTGTTTTGCGTTTCATTAACCGGAGCCGTAAGAGGGAAGGCATTAGTGTCGTCGGCGGTTAAACAACTTTTCGTTTACAGCAGTCATTAGAGTGTGGGGTGGCGTCTCCCCGTCCCAGCACTCCATCATGTGCGGTGGGGAGAGCCTGCTCCCATTCATCTCCATCTGTGTAGTCGTTCACACTCACTTTAGCTTAAACACACACAGATGCTCTAGAACGTCTTAAAAACCAGGCATACGCCAGACATGGGTTCCTTTACAGCACCGGTGACTGATGGCTGATTTCTTTGGGTTTATTGGCCTGGATTTATTAGCCTGAAGCTCACAGCGTGTGGACTAAAGAACACATTTCCAGAGCTTTCTTTCAGCTGCGATGTAAATAACATTATGGTTTCTGTAGTGGGCCAGTCGTACGGTTTAAATGATTTAAAGTCCCCTATTTAAATTAGATGAATCAGATTAAGAGCTGCATTGAATGTAAGAGGGAACTGGTTATTAGCACAATGGGTCATACGTAACTATGCTAAAGCATTTATGTGTGTGTGTGTGTGTGTATGTATATACAGTGTGTGTGTGTGTGTATGCATGCATATACAGTATGTGTGTGTGTGTGTGTGTGTGTGTGTGTGTATGTATATACAGTGTGTGTGTGTGTGTGTGTATGCATATACAGTATATGTGTGTGTATGTATGTACAGTATATGTGTGTGTATTTACAGTATGTACAGTATACGTGTGTGTATATACAGAATATATGTGTGTGTGTGTATGCATGTACAGTATATATATGTGTGTGTATGTATATACAGTATATACAGTATATGTGTGTGTGTATGTACAGTATATACAGTATATGTGTGTGTGTATGTATATATACAGTTTATAAATATATGTATGTATATATATATATGTGTGTGTGTGTGTGTGTGTATGTATGTACAGTATATTTGTGTGTATGTACAGTATGTACAGTATACGTGTGTGTGTATACAGAATATATATGTGTGTGTGTATATACAGTATATGTGTGTGTATGTATATATACAGTTTATAAATATATGTATATATATATGTGTGTGTGTGTGTATGTATATACAGTTTGTATGTGTGTGTATGTATATACAGTATGTGTGTGTGTGTGTGTATAATTCTATGCAAAAGTAAGACATCTGAGAAAATTAGATTGAATTTGAATTTATTTATAACTGAATTTATAGGAAAATACTGATATTAGTTAATAAATGTTATTAATAAATACCAACAACCCTAATATTCATAGCATTCATAACTATGCTAATGCATTTACATATAAATACTGTATACACACACACACACACACACGTATATATATATATATATATATATATATATATATTTATTTATGTGTGTGTGAATGTATACACAGTATATGTGTGAGTGTATACATATGTGTATATGTATGAGTATATATATATGTGTGTGTATGTGTGTATACAGCACTATGCAAAAGTGAGACATTGAGAAACTTAGATTAAATTACATAAATTGAATTTATAGAAAAATACTGATTAGTTAACAAATAATGTTATTAGTAAATACAAACAACCTTAAATGATTATTCATTACATATTATATATTATACGTTAATAATGCTTGTCAGGGTGCTGCTTGTCCACACCTCTGTTTGTGACTAAATTAAATCCAGTACTGCTGATTAGAGACGCACCCAACGAGCTGATTTCAATTTTAGCTGATTCTGATCTTTTCTATTTTTTTTTACTACATTCTACATTTACTACATTCAAAACATACGCAAACATGTTTGTAACTGTTCTTTAGTGGAAAACTCTCACATCTCCAAATAAAGAAGTGCGCAAGGTCATAGGACAAAACGATGCATTCAAATACATCAGCACACGTCAACGAAGACTGGATCAGTGTGTTCGGTGATCATCACTGGCATCCAGGAGAGCTGTTTCTATGGGACAAAATATGGTGTAGCTGGAAATCTTCCCACACCCGCTGGGCAGCTCATTACTGACATCAAGATTACATCCATTGTCCATAGGTCATTATAGTAATGCTGCGTTTGAGAGCCTGGAACCGGCAAATACCAATCGTCCCACTTGTAAACTGCACTCAGATGGCTGACCAAGACTTTACAACTGGTGAATGTATAACATGACCATTAACCTGTTACACAAGTGAAAAGGGCTACACCTGTGGAACCGAATGTGGACAAATACATACCTGTTACGCTTCTAGTGTACATGCTTGTAACACGGCAGATAGAAGCAGCACTGTGTTCTCAGTATCTCTATGGTTTTGTGGGGGGGTATCTACAAACAAGCTCCCGATTGGAGTGAAGTCCTTATTACTGGTTAGCTGTGTGCTATTCACCACCTTCCTGTGAGCGCCTGAATGCTAGTATAGCACAATGCTGGTATAACTGCTGCTTTGTAATCGGCTTGCACGTGTGGCGTGACAGTTCTGTTAAGACATGAGATGCACTGAGACGTATCACCTGCTTGGTTTTGTGTATCTTTGGCTTTAGATAATGTATCTTCATTGCTGAAGAAAGATAGCAGAGGCTGCTGGTTTTGGGCGGCTCCGCGCTCCTACCCACCTCTTTGGCTCTGCTAGCTTCTTCAAATACATTGTACGTATTCAGTAGGGTTATGGATATTTCCATCATATTCAATTTCAATTTCGAAATGTTTTCGGAGTTCTTCCCTGAGCTTGTTGTCTTTTTCCACACTGATGACATATTGTGTGTGTGTGTATGGCTGTGCTTTTGCGCTGCTGTTGCGCAACATGAACCATCGCACGAGTGAATTTGACCAGCATAGAATTGGATGCACTGATCAGCAGTCATGACCACTCCAGCTGAAGAACTTCCTTTCTTGGTCGCCGGCCGATCGACTGGTGCATCTTACATTAACTCAGCATTACAGTTGTTACATTAACAAATCCATGCAGTGTCTGGAGGCATCAAGGACTTTGTTCGTCAAAGTAACTCAGCAAAGACCTTCACTACTTTTCTGAAGCAGCTACAAGAAATTCTTTGTGATGTTTTACCATATTTACACTACCAGTCAAAAGTTTGGAGACACCCAACTAATTGGATGGTGTTGGTGATCTTAAAGACTCTACAGTCTCACACTCAACAGCTCCAACTGATGATACACATCCTGATATACCACATATACTCTTGATGTACCACAGTATTATATTTCTCCATATCTCCACCTCTAATATATATTTACTCTCTTTTTCTGCACAGTGTAAAAGCTCTAGTTCTCCTTTCAGTTCAGTGAATATTCATGATGGACAGACCAATAGAATTGCTCCAAACCTGCTTAGAAATAAACCTTGTTCTATCAGCTCCACTGCAGGTGAAGAAAGCTGGTTCATCCTCCTGTAAAGTTCCATTTTGGAGGTTTTTAAGGTGGACTGTATAATTCCTGTGCTATTTTATAAGAGAACCTTCAATGAGTAGCCGTGTTTAAACCTTTGACTGGTAGTGTATGTGTATTCATTTTTGTTTTTGATGAAAAAATATGTTAAAATTATATATATATATATATATAAAATTTTATAGCGGCAGAATTCACTTACATAATCTCATTAAAACTGCAAGACGGACTGATCAAAATCAGACTAATAAACCGGGGTGTTTGAATCTGCTGATTTTTGGCTGTTATATATTTAAAACATGTATGAAATATGCTTCTACAGCTTGTGGAAGATATAGCAGAAGATATAGAACCCAACTACTGTGTTCTAAAGACTCCTCGTGATCCAGGGTGGATTATATCGCTATGGTCAGTCGTTATCACCATATCGGCTTTGCAGTACTGATACCGCAGAATGCTGCTTTGTGCTAACTGATCACTGGGTGTTTAATTATGCACTCTGAACATCCTGACATTCAGAATGGGTTTCAGTGAAGCAAGCCATTTACACTATTCAGCAGACTTGTATACCGCAGAGCTGCCTTCCACCACTCCACATCGAAGAGTCACTAATGTGTCTTTAATGCGTATGAATGTATATGCAGCCATGGAATTACAATATCGTCCAGCCCTGTCATAGGCAGTCTCAGCTGTGGTTATGACAGGTGACATCTCTGGAGTGCAGCAGAGATGCAGCAGTGTTTGATGGAGCTGTGACAAACCGCATCAGTTTGCCCGCCTTTGTCTTCCCGCTTCCGCTCTGCCCTTCGGCTGTTGGCCCCAGTCTTTCTGCTGCCCTTCCCAAGGCTATTGAAGATGATTACAGCCCACTGGAAGAGGAAAAAAACCTAATTGAGTGTGAAAATCGATAAGGAAAATATGAGGAACGCTGCACGGTAGAGGACGCTCTGAGTCTTTGTGTGTGTGTGTGTGTGTGTGTGTGTGTGTGTGTGTGTGTGTGTCCTCAAAGGGAAGTAAGGTATGCTTACACAGGGGACTAATTAAAGCAGGACAGAATTACTGGCTGTAGGTGAACATGTCATTCAAAGGGAAAGTGTTTTTGGAAGGTGCAGAAACGAGAAGTTAGAGGAGGCTGCTGCCTGTATTATCTATCGATCTCTCTGTCTGTCTGTCTGTCTGTCTGTCTATCACATTCAGCTTTTATCTGTAACTTAAGTGTCTTGTCTATCTAGTACATAAGTATCAATCAATCAATCAGTCAGTCAGTCAGTCTATCTGTCTATCTATCTATCTATCTATCTATCTATCTATCACATTCCTTTTTTATCTGTCACTTAAGAGTCTTATCAATTTAGTACATAAGTATCAATCAATCAGTCAGTCAGTCAGTCAGTCAGTCAGTCAGTCAGTCAGTCAGTCAGTCTGTCTGTCTGTCTGTCTATCTATCTATCTATCTATCTGTCTATCTATTGTGCAGAATTGTCATTCTGTTCCAAGCTTATTACTGAACTGTTCTATCTATCCATCATTCCCTCCACACTACACCAAAATTATAGTCTTTATGTGAGCAACAATTACCCAAACAATTCCTCAGAAAAAGTAGGAGGTGTATGTGTTGTGAAATCAGATATACAGTAGCAGTCAAAAGTTTGGACACACCCTTCTAATTGGATGGTGTTGGTGATCTTAAAGACTCTACAGTCTTACACTCAACAGCTCCAACTGATCATACATATCCTGATATACCACATATACTCTTGATGTACAACAGTATGATATTTCTCCATATCTCCACCTCTAATATATATTTACTCTCTTTTCCTGCACAGTGTAAAAGCTCTAGTTCTCCTTTCAGTTTAGTGAATATTCATGATGGACTGACCAATAGAATTGCTCCAAACCTGCTTAGAAATAAACCTTGTTCTATCAGCTCCACTGCAGGTGAAGAAAGCTGGTTCATCCTCCTGTAAAGTTCCATTCTGGAGGTTGTTTAAGGTGGACTGTATAATTCCATGAGTGCTATTTTATAGTTTGATGTCTTCACTTTTATTCTACAGTAAAGCATTAAGATAAACAGGGAGAATGTGGTTGACGTTACGGGCCTAGATACAGAAATGCCAAACTGTCACATTGTGCTTTAGGGAGGTGTTGCAGAGCATTGTGAAGTAGGGACAATCTATTAATTCTGCCATCTAATCCATCTGCACTGGTTAAACACCAACATTTGTCCTCAGAACCAATCAGCACCACACTACAGCGCTCCTCCTGACCTCCCAGCTGTAGCGTCATTAGAAGCTCATTAGAAGCTCAAAAACGACTTGCGCTCAAAGCCATGCCACAGTTTTGCCTCCCATGTACATGCGGTATACGCTTTCCTTTCTGGTTTTATGGCAGCAAAGTCTTTCAGAGCAGTAGTTTGGTGGCACGGAGGTGGTGCCTCATTGTACACTTTGGGACCCCTCCAACGTCTCTTCACTCTCCTTCACTCTGAACATGCACTGTTTTCCAGGCACGTTTGTCACAGAGCTTGTAGTTAAAGGTCCTGAATTGTTGGAAATTATTGGCTGTTTTCGGGCTGTATAATAACCATCATCTGATTTCATATCTACAGTTTGTTGGGGCGCTCCTGTGGTGCTCAGTCGTGCCGAATCATTTCTGAATCATTTTGAAAACGTTAAATGTCATATTTTCTTTGTGAGAACAAAGCAGAGGAACAACGGATATGTATTTTTTTCCACAGCCTTATTTGCTCATAGTTGTCATTGGTGCCAGTCATTCCACAGGGTTGCCTGCCTGCCTGCCTGCCTGCCCATCCACCTACCCATCTACCCACCTTGAATGAGTCTGTTGGATCTCATTGAAACCTGAACCGTGTGAGGGAAAAGGCCAGTGGTCCTGTTTGTCCAGTGCTGCTTCTCTGATCTGGATGACGAAATAGGAGGAGGTGATACGGAGAGGCAGCCTCTCCGCTGTTGACGTTCTGTTTTTCAGCAATGGAGAGTGGGAGAGAAACACAGGCGGCAGGCAGACGGACAGATGGATAGAGAACGACTGCTACCTTCGACTCTACGCAGCGTTTGATTTACAGCAGCATCGCTGGGAACCACCTCGTTTAGCTACCCCAGCCTTAGGGGAGGCGCTTCATTGTCTCATGCTTAGCAGCATTGCTTTTTGTCCTTGCTAAAACGTCGCACTGTAAGATGATTTGTTATGATCAAATCAGCAGCAAGTGCTTTCTTTCCTCCCTCTCCCTCGCTCCCTTCCTTTCTCCTTGTTGTCTGTCATGTGTGCCTACATGCATTATTTTGTCTGCGTAATTCATCTAGCCTTCACTAGAGCACGGGGGCAAATTGTCTCTATCAGTGCGGGTATACAGCTGTATTGATCTTTAGGCTGTCGTGAGAAACATAAGAAGCTTGTTTTTCAGCACAAACGATTCGATCTAAATATGAAGAATAGAAAGCAATTATAATGGCCAAACCCAAACTGTCGCCACAGCGTGAGAACGGAGTCGGGTTTCGCTGATATAATAGCTTCGTATTTTTCATATTTCTTCTGATTTGCTTGTTTGTTCCTCTGCTTTTGTTTGCCGCAAACATCATAGAGTGGTAGCTAAGAGGTTTGTGGGTCTGTTTTCTTTTAGCGTCTTGATAATATGTGTACTATAAAAAAGTAATAGCTGATTTTGAAGTGGGCGGTATGAAGATATTTTGTCATTATCGTGATGAATGTTTACAGTGTTATTGTGGTACATAGTAATAAGGCTTTTCTGCGTGTGTTGTGGATATTGGTAGTACTTAAAGAACACTGACCAATTGTACGTTTCGTTCACAAGATAACATAATTCATAAGGGAATCACCAAACGCCCCGTGATATGTCAGCACGATACAATATTACTGCTATCTTAAACATTTTGCAATATGCTGAGTATTGCGATAACACACACTGTGATGTATTATCTGCTGTAAATTGTCTCCCCAAAGAAATGCTTTGTGTATACATTTTCATATCTGTCTTGTTTTTAGTATATGCACCGTATTTACTACAGTACACACCCATAGTGTCCTAATTGACTTATTAGCCATCTTGTTCAGTTCAGTTCAGTTTAGTGCTTTATTGGCAAAGTCTTGCCATAGTGTACATGTGTACTCACAGTATATCGTCGCTGTCCAAAGAAAAACAGGTATCTCCAAAATGGCAACTTTACAGGAGAGGCCAAAAACCTCATTTAATTTGAATGGAAGTCAATGGAACCAGACATCTTTCCAAGCAGTTTGGGCCATTTCTGTCGGTCCATTCTTCATGAAATTTCCACACAGTGTAAACAGCAGCTCACGTGATCAAATGAGGCATAAAAGTAAAAATCAACAAAAATGGACATACATGTTTTTCTTTGGACAGCGACGATATGCTTATGTTTCTGGTTTTACGGCGGAAAAGACTTTGCTGTGAGATGTACTGTTTGTACATTTTGAGACCCGGCGACCTCAGGGTAGGCATCAACCCCTCTAACGTATCTTTACTCTCGGAACATGCACCGTTTGTCACAACCCTGGTTGTTTAGTGTCTTGAATTATTGGAAATGGCTGTTTTCAGATCATCTGATTTCATATCTACAGTTTGTAGGGGAGCTCTTGTGGCGCTCATGTGCTTCTTTCTGAATCATTTCTGAATCATTCTGAAAATGTCAAATGTCATGTTAGCTCAGGTTAGACAGTGCTTTATTGGCATGAATGTATGTAAGATTCACTGCTGCAAACACATTTAACAGTAAATAGACGTAAACAAGAGAAAAATAATGTTGTATATACATTAATTAGACTAACTTTACGTTATTTACGGGATAATAATGGTTTCTTGTTTGCTAGCTGTGTTTTCCAGGTGGCAGTACTGTGGAACCAGTTTTGTCACATGCCTTAATGTTTCAGATATACATAATCGTGAAACTTCATTCCTGAGGGTGAAAATACAAGCAGAAAAAACCCTCAACTCTTATTCTGCCAGAACGTATGATAAGAACCTTAGAAACATGTTGGAGAACCTTGTTAGAGGTTAGAACTTTGTTTTTAAGCCACATGATGTCTCAGCAAAGGTCTAACCCATTTCTTTTATTTCTTTTTATTTATTCGCTTCAAATCAACACCCCCGATTCACATTCACTTCGCTCTGGCTTAATATTGTTGTGAAATCTAACACGGACAATGACTGCGGTCAGCTTAGTTAATTGTGATCATCTCCAATAACTAGAGTCGGCGGATACGTACTAACCGTGACAGGTCTAGTCCAGATGTTTCTGATTCCTGTTTCTGAGTCCGGTATGGCCATTTTTGTTTTGACCATCCTCTGAGCGTGACCTCTGCTGACCTTACCAGAAAGAGAAGAGCAGTAAGCCCCTTTTTGGTGTAGCTGTAAGAGAAGAAGGCAGCAGAAAACAGTCCAGTCAAAGCAAGCGTGGCAGGTTTTAAGCTCATCTTTTTAGAATACATTGTTATTGCTTAATTACGGCTCTGGAAAAAAAAATAAGAGACCGCTCCATTTTTTTTCTCCACATGTACAGCAGCTGTTCTGAGGAGAACTCCTTCACAGACACTCCTCATTCTACTTAACGAGATGCTGATTAGGTGATCATCTGAACCAGATCCCATCCTAACCAGCAACAGTATAGAACCCACTGCTTCTGTCCTCGCTGTTCTCTCCTTATAGAACCAGCTGGATGGCTAAAGCAGTGCTAGTACCACCCAAACTACAACTACAGACCTGCCAGAAGAGCTGAAGAGAAAGGTTCTCAGTGAGGAACAGAAGTTCAGTTCTAGCTCTACTGGCAGATACAGTGAGCGTCAGGTTCCTTCCATCCTGAGCGTTTCAAACACAGCGCAACAAGGTCAAGCAGCAAACACACAGGACAACACAGATACAGACTGGCAGAGGGTTCACTCTCTACTGACCGTGATGAGCGCCTCCTCATCCAAATCGCTTAACCACCGTAAGATGACCTCAAGTGACCTACAGAAAGAATGGTGAGCGGTAACTGGGGTGAACTGCACAGCAAGAATGGTTTGAAACCGCCTCCTGGAGGCGTTTCTGTTATTTTGACCNAACAAGGTCAAGCAGCAAACACACAGGACAACACAGCTACAGACTGGCTGAGGGTTCACCCTCTACTGACCGTGATGAGCGCCTCCTCATCCAAATCGCTTAACAACCGTAAGATGACCTCAAGTGACCTACAGAAAGAATGGTGAGCGGTAACTGGGGTGAACTGCACGGCAAGAATGGTTTGAAACTGGCTCCTGGAGGCGTTTCTGTTATTTTGACCATCATAGTCATTTTCTAAATATAAAGATCTTAAATACGATATTTGATCTGGAATTTGGGAGAAATGTTTCCAGTAGTGTATAGAATAAAACAAAACAACACTGCTCATTTTGGTCAAACATAAACCCAGAAACTGTAAAACTGGAGAATCTGATCTTTTTGAGGTGGTCACTTATTTTATTCCAGAGCTGTATATGTTAGTTTCGGATAACACGATAACTTGAATTTTGACATACTGCCGAGCCTGATTTTGGGCTTATCCTGCTAACGTCACAACTGGAACATATAAGGCACAGATAACGGACTTAACGTGATGTTGCGTTCACTGGGTAACTTTGGCCACATCCGTGTTTACAGATGGCACCCAGCAGATGAGCTTTTTATACGTCTGCTTTACGACTGGCTCCTCTTTAGTCAGACGGGCACGCAGCATCTCAGATTTACTCGCTTGCGTCCTGCCGTGTTATTTATGGCTCTGTGAAAACTCGCCGTCCTCCCGTAACTTGGTTTATACACCCGTCGTAAAAGTGAACAGGGAAAGCGGCCTGAGGGTTTCTCTTCTTGTTTACATTGATGTATTTGTTTATTCCGTGTCTTTACTACGTTTCAGGCTCTGCACACACACAGGAAAAGGGACAAAGAAGGTTCAATATGCAGTGTCGATGTGCCATAGCGACATTTCAGCAACATTTACCTGCACTGATCGATTTAACTTGATTACTCTTGATGAATCTCTTAAGAAACTCAGTCTGATGGGCATATTGATTTACAGTGCTATGCAAAAGTCAGAGACTAACCCTTATCTACACTCATCATCAAAAGAACAGCTGCACCCAGAAGGAGGTGTGGGATTGCAGTGCTGTTGGGAAGGAAGATAAAGGTTACCAGGAACAATAAATGATGATACATTTAGACTGATATGATCAATATTTATTGAGCTACACATACAGAAGTAGTGTCTCTCAGTATGGCGTTGGCCGCCATGTTTGCTAACCCAACATTGCAGACATCTCAGCATGGAGTTGTAGAGGTTCCTAATGGTGTCCTGTGATAATCCATCCCATGCAGCTTGAATATCCTCACACAGTTCCTGCAGATGGTGCGGTAGGGGTGGAGGTGGAGGGACAGCAGGCCTTCTGGACGTGTGACAACAAACCCTTCACCTTGGCGCTGACCACGGTGCCTCCACACACGGATTCGTTGGTTGTCTCTACCAAGACGAAAGCGGGACTCGTCACTGAAGATGACCTGCTACCATTCTGAATCAGTCCATGACAGTCTGGCACGACACCATTGCAGTCTTTAAGTTGAGGGCAGTCGTCGTACAGTCTGTGTCGTGCAGCCGTCTGCCAATGGTGCTGTCACTGACAGGATGACTCATGGAGGGCATCACTGCTCGCTGAGCACGCCAAATGTGTGCAGTCGTGGCTGTTGTGTCAGTCAGGTACAGCGATAAGGCCCGTCCTTGCTTACGTCACATGCGTGGCCGAGCATGAAACTTGAATCATTCGCATGTATCGTGATGTCAAACCTACCCACCAAGTTTCATTCCATAGATTCCTTCTGGGCGCAGCTATTCTGTTGATGATGTGTGTATTTAATTTCCAGTCGAAACCACCACTAAGTGTAAATTAAGATAATCGACTTGACTCCTAACAACCACCTGGAAGACCTACTGGACCATCAACACTGTCCGCATCAGATAAACAGCACTTAAAGCTTTCATCCTTGAGAGAGAGGAGAACATCAAGCGTCCACTCTTGCTTCAGATCTGAAAACATCCACCATTCATCCTTCCACTGTGAGATGCTAATGGTCCTACGTCTGATTAAACGTCTCCTGGTTTGTTGTTGTTCAGTTAAGCCCATTTTATAGTTTGCCATTTTTGAAACTCAATTAACTGTCGAAATAAGTCACGGGGTACTTGATCAGTAATATGATCAACACTGACAGACCTAGTATTGCTTAAATACGGAATTGCATGCACGGTGGAGCCGTACTAGTACCTGGTTTCAGCTAGGAATAGCACTGAAGGACAAGAAGTGTTGCATAAGCCACATTATGAATCTGAACAGACTGCATCAAGCCCTCCATCACCTGCCCAGTCTCTCTGTCTGTGTTCAGCATATGGATGCTTAGCTGTGTTTACAAGCTTCTACATGGACAGAGAGAGGGAGAGGGAGAGGGAGAACGAAAGGGAAGGCAAGTAAGTGTGAAGGAGAGAGCCACACAGTGTGTGGAAAACACACGGTCTGTAATTGGTTGTTAAAGTCCAGATAATCCAAACATGTTTGTGCGGTATAGATCCTGCCGCGCTTTATTGAATTTGACTCGTCTTTGTAGCTGTTTCCGTTTACTCCAGACTGAATCACTCGCTTTTACAGAGTAGTGTACTTACTGTACCGCACCGCTCCGGTGGGATTGTGTAGGGTTGGATAACAACAGTTCAAAAGAGGCGTTAAGTGTGCGGGGGGGGTGTAAAACTTTGATCATGATGGCATTCATTGATTTTTTTTTCAGTCTTGTTTGTTTGATTTTCCTTGGTCTTGGAAGCCCCCCGAGTGGTGCCTACAACCTCCTACATCTCCTCCAGCTACTCTATTTTACATACCCTGCCCATCTTCTGTTTTCTTAAGGGGGGGAAGAAATAAGAAGTCCTGGCCTTTCTTTCTTTCTTTCTTTTTCTTCTCCTTTTTCTTTTTCCTAGCCTCAAGGTATTTCCTCCTTCTGGTTTCTGTTGTTTTCCAAGTTTCGATCTTCGCTGCCCTTTTGTTTTGTAGCGGGGGCCAAAGGTGCCATGAGCGCGGCTTACAGTAGGCTGGGCCCACCTCTCACTGACATCACACCTCTCTCGTACCGTCTCTGCGGATGCTGGAGTGCAGCTTTGTTGGTTTAACCCACACCCACTCGGCAGGTCATGCTAATTCTTACGCTTTTGAAGCCGCATTTAGGAGTCGGAGAACTGGAAGCGGACAAAAGGAAAGCAGAGCTGCAGTAATAATCTGGGACTTGATATGTCTAGCTGGCAGGGAGGTAGTAATAATGGAGGGTTGGAAAGCTTTATGTGCAGAAACACCAAAGGATATATGATGACAGATATGGAATTTCTGGGTGAATAGTGACAAGCAATAACTGATTACCCTGTTGTGGCCAATATAATACCAGTAGCTGATCATTTACATCTTTTTTTTTTTTGCATTTAAAAACTTCATGCTGTCACTGATAAGCTCACCGGCCAAAAAACAGGAGTCACCTGTCACTACAACGTACCTAAAAGTGAGCACCGATAACAGCTGTGTTTGGATTCGGCATGGACCGGATGTGTCTGGATGTAGGCCACATCAATGTTCAGAATTGCGCAGACGCCTTCCCTGGCACATTTCCGAGGAGAATTCCCTGTAGACTGGGGTTTGCGCCACCTGCTGGTAGACCTGTGTGACTGTACACTTCCATACACCTGCAGATTCAGCTACTTCCTTCACACTATGGTCTTTGGCACACCCAAACGCAGTCACTCCTTTTAGCCAATCATTAACTTCTGCTTTGGAGACATTTTGCACACATGGAATGAGACATTCCCTGCACTATAGCTCCTCTTCTCAATCTATGCATCCCGTCACTCACACCCCGCAGGTATTTCTAGCCCCATCGTCCTCGTGCAGCGCCACCTGCAGGAGCCTGAAGTTACTACCACCACCTTAAAGACGCATTTTGTCCAGCAAGCTTATATGAGTCTAAGGATGGATCACTGACTCATTCTGCATTCCAGGGCATTTAGTGTGTGCATGAGCCTAATTGGTGCAGCGAGTTATTGGTTGTAATTATCATCTGTAATTAGAATACCAGAACAATAATGATAACGTTTTTCCATTCATTAGAGAGTAATATATCAAGGGGGTTTCCCAAGCCTACTCCGACTGCACACATGTTCTGTGTCCTTCATGTGGCTCTTTAGTGGACACGCCACAATCACAGTGATTTAAAGGCATGCAAACAGAGGAAGGCCACATACAAAGGCATGTCATATATCTGACGCTAGCGCGGTGCATGCATGCATGTATGATCCAATAGCTCTTACTGTGTACCAAAAGACCCTCCCTGAGTCCAGTGGTAAGCTCCAGCTCATAAGCCCAACCACAGCTAACGTGAAGACCATGGTTTGGCCTGGAGGGAAAGTCTGAACGGATTTCTCATCCGGTCATGTTACGCAGCGGTTCGTGTTCGGATCGGGATGTTTGAGATAGGGGCTCAGCTTTGAACTCGGCCAGAAACACAAGCCGTTCGGCAGACAGGCGTCACATTGCTAGCTCAGATCCCGCTTTGGCCCCTAAACGGTGCTGCTAATTGCTGTGGCATTTTATTAGGGGAACGTGAGCCTCCGCATCAATAATGCAGGCGTGGTTGTTTAAGGGTGTCATTTGTTTGTGTTAATATCTCAATGAGTGGGCAGGCAAATATGAATTTTGAATAGAGCATAATTAATGGAAACACATTGATTGTGCATTCAGGGTTCAAATAATTAATGGGGTACTTTGAAATATTTATGCCGCCTAGAGTAAGCAGTTCATTGAAAGCAGTCAGGCAGAAATGTAAACTGCAGTCCGGCTATTAAATATTAAAAGGAGCCATTAATCTGAGAGCTTGTTTTGTAGCGATAAAGGAACAGGAGATTGATACTGAGCACAGTCAAAGTCATTATGTTCATGGCTGCTGATGTACAACCACCGAGGACTCTGATTAGAATAGTAAAGGTCACCGGAGCCCCTTTTCCTGGGCTGAGCAAATCAGGGGCTTTCTGGACCTTGATCTGTTTTGTATTATGTTATTTAATTTCCGAGCGAAGGGGCTGCCACCGTCCTGTTTTCTCAGCAGTGCTTTCAGTGATTGCGTGTTATATACCATTGCCTGTTATTGTCCAACTAACTGGGCTTAGCCGTGCTTGTTCTTGGCTTGTTCAGTTGGTCTGGTGTCGCTGAAAACAATGCAGTAACAAAAGTGTCTCTAATCCAGCCCAGTCGAGGGGTTTTGGTACAGCAGTTTTGTTATTGGTACTGGGCATTGGACGATTAAGGATCAGGTGTCAGTATTGGAAGGGATAAGTGGTATCAGTGCATCCTCAAACACTGTTATGCATCCTCAATCTAATACTTCAATTATGCCAACTAGGGCTGGGCAGTATAGATANATGTGGCCCACATCCGCTTGCTATCTGGGATTCAGCCTATTTAATTCATGCAGTGGTGAAAAAGTGGCAAAAAGAATGAAAAACTGTGATCGGTAAAGATTCGTGTGTTCGGTTGCAGCTTCGCCCCAAAATTTTCTTTTTGGTGCATCCCTAGTGATATTTTGACACATGGAGAAAGTACTCTAGTGGAGCCATTTAAAACCTGCCATCAAAAACGAATTGTTTATTTAATGTCGCCGCAGTAACTCCAGTTTCACAGCACTATTTATGCTCTCTGTGTAATGAAACATAGTTTATCAGTGCTCTTAAATTACTAACAATGTCCTCGATAAGGTCATAAAGGTGCATTTTGTGTCACAATAACAGAAATCATAATAATAAAAAAATATATCAATCAATAAATGAATCAACATTTACTTGTATAGCACTTTTTTCAACCAGTGTTGTCTCAAAGCAGCTTTACAGAAAGGCAGTTTATGGAAAGAAGAAAAACAAAAGGAGTCCGTGTATACACTTAAGGAAGGAAACTCGAGTCCAAGCCCCCCTTAAGCAAGCCAGAGGCGACAGTGGCAAGGAAAAACTCCCTTGGAGTAAAAGGAAGACCCCTTGAGAGGAACCCAGGCTCAAGGGGGGAATATAGCCCACCCCTAATGTCTATGTAAGCATGATTCCTAGTGACGGTAAAATGACACCGAAATACACAGGCCCAACTACTCTACAGTTACTCTCCTACAACCAGCGTGGCGGATTGATGTATAGCGTCGCTAATTGATTGCCACTAATATTCCGCTCCACCTTTATGAAACATCATCTTTTTCGTTACAGTTGCCAGCAAGTGTCAGACAGGATCTTTGAAGAGACGGGACAGAACTGGTCAATGCTTGAACTGATTAACAACAGTGTCAGAAATAGGTTTCATCCTTTGCTGTTAAGGTAGACCATATGAATGTCAGAAAACGTCCTGTCCGTCCATCCAGCCTTTGAGATGCACAAGGTCAAGTCATATTTGCCCCATAATCTGTTGTTCTGTATTTCGTTTCCCAAACCCTGTACTCTACGTAGCTGCACATGTCACTCCTACTTCCTTTACTGTGGTCTTGCTTGTTTAGCAGCAACCCTTGACTCAACCCCATATACACCATTGTCAATAAGTGAAGGCTGGGGCCACGTACAGGAGACGGCATATTGCACAAGCTCAGCACTACTTAGGCTTATTTGAGGTAACAATGCTGAAGATCTGTGACGAGCACACGCAGGCAGCCAAGAGACCCAGCTGAAGCACCCCGAAATATGAACTACGCAGGGAACAGAATAAGACACAGCTGGAGGAAATGATTACTCTCAGGTGAGCATACTAATGACAAGGCGGGACTGGGGAGGAGACGGGGTGGAACCGCGGCATGAAGAGGCGGGGAGACTGGAGAGGGTGGAAACTACGGTGTAGTTTCAGCAGACTTTCGTCATCATCACCTTTATGTAACATCATGAACAGTTGAACTCCCACATCTAGATGATGCATTCAGACGTCCTCATCAGCTCACAAAGTCCGGAAACTGTTGAGTCACCAAATCGTGACCACCAGTTGTTTGTGTTTGAGTGATGATCAGCAACTGGTAAACTGATGGCATAAATAATATGTATCTATTAATAAGTATTGATGTCCACACAGTGGTGGGCATGCACCAAACACATTGTTTGCTAACTGATAGTGCCTGTCTAGTTTATTCAGTGTGTTATATCTTAGCTAGAGCTTTTTACAGCGAGCATCACCGCCAAGTAACGTTACAGAAAATCCAGGCCCGAGCCCCAAATGACCCAAGGGTGACAGTGACAAGGAAAGACTTCCTATTACCAAGAGGAAGACACCTTAAGGGGAGCCAGGACTCTTCTTCTGTTTAGGTGGGGGTAACTTCAGGCTCATGCAAATGGTGCTGCACGAGGATGATGGGGATGATGCAGGGTGTGAGTGACGGGATCCATAGATTGAGAAGAGGTGGTACAGTGCAGTGAATGTCTCGTTCCATGTGTGTAAAATGGTTCCAAAGCAGATGTTAATGATTGGCTAAAAGGAGTGACTGCATTTGGGCGTGCCAAAGACCATAGCGTCTACCAGCAGTGGCTAAAATCCCAGTCTACAGGGAATTCTCCTCGGAATTGTGCCAGAAAAGGTATCCACCAAATCTGGCCCACCTGCGCAACTCTTTGAACATGTGTCTGAACATTGATGTGGCCTACATCCAGAAACTTGTCCAGTACATGCCCAATCCAATCACAGCTGTCATTGGTGCTCGTGGAGGTATTACACGCTATTAGGTACGTTTCAGTCACAGGTGAGTCATTTTTGTCCAAACTTATATTATCTCACATATCATAATCATTTCCTCACTTTGAAATGTCATTGACATTTAGGATACCTTGCCGATCGCACATTGTATGTCAGCTTGCCCTGCCAAGGTCATGTGATTTCAGAGCTCTCCTACTACTACTACTACTACAGCACTCCTTGGGCTAACCGCATCCACCTTCTGAACCAATTACAGCGTTCTTCTGCTCCTAGCAGGAGATGCAAATGGCAGAGAAGAAATTAGCAGTGCTCTGCTGGCTGGTAATCAAGTTCCATCGCGAGTATAACTGATGCTCAAGCACTGCAGGAAAATCCAAATGAAATAAATATGTCACCCGGCTCTTTTGGTGCCAGCTTATTTTGACTCGGCGCAGTTGCCTGGAATATGCTCCGAGACTTATTGGCTGGGCTTCATCTTTGCCCTTCACGTGACCTCATGAATAAATATCGGTAACCCAATTTAAAACACACTTCAAGATTCGGAACGCCCGGCCGTTTTGGGAGCTGACTGGCAGCAATTCGACAGCGTTAATGACATCAAACTTAATTACAGGTGACTATTTTTAAACAAGTTACAGGCAAACAGGAAGTTTAAGCAGAGCGATATGCACCCACGTGTGGTTCCAGATTACCATTGTCATTATGCACAGCTTATTTCTAGGCGGCAGGATCTGTCTGTTAGTCCTGACGCTCCATGTAAGAAAGTCATTAAATTAATGTGCAGACCTTGACGAACACTGGCCCAAAACTAATTGCATCGACTATGTGCTTAACACTATGCTAATCTCAGATAATTTAACAAGGCATGCTCTGCATAAGAAACCGCGTAGTCCGTCTGCCTGCCTGCTTGTCTGTCTCCCTCGTCTGAGCTGTAGAGGGGATGGCTCTGCGGTGTTAGGTCTATGTTCAAATGCCAGGTATGGTACAGGTGTAAGGGGGGGGGGGTAAAAAGGTTGTAGGATTATCTGCAGCTGTGCATGAACGCTTCCTATAATAACATTGTGGTTTTTGCTCGTATTTGATGCAGAGGGGAAAATTAAATGCCAGCGTTGGTTTTACGTTTATGAGTTTTGGTGAACGTCCAACAGCCAAAACATAATTAACACTTGCTGGAAGTTTTCTTGGAAGACAAATAAACTTACTGTCAATGTGTAAACGGTTTTGGGAGCAGTTTTTTTTGGCGGAGGAATATTTGGTGTATTGTTTTGCACCATTGGAAAACAGCTCCAACTCAAGCCAGTATATCTGCTGTCATAGACGTTTTCATTTTGCATTATCTTGCAATGTTCATTGTCTTGTAGTCCTCGTATCAAAGCAAGTTAATAGTAAATTGATATTACTCCTTGTAACATCTCTACTAGGGATGATCGCTTCAAAATACAAAGAGTATTACTATATAAGAATCACAGTTCAATGCGATACAATGGAAATGACCTAATTATTAAAGGTAATTTACTCATTTTTAAGTTTTAAATTTTAATATAAGATCATGTAATATCCAGTGCTATGGGAATTTCTAAGGAACCAATTTTCTCAGCTGCCTGAAACGCCTTATTGGATTTCCACAAGTTGATGTCATTTCGTAACACAGTCTCTATTGCTACAGTCCTTATTCTGAAATCTGTTTAGGCACCGAGCTTCTTTGTTGTGTCTTCATTTTGAAAATCGTTTGTTTTATCATTCTCTCTTCATCCGGTGTCAACCAGAGGAGGATGGGTTCCTCCCAACTCAAGGTTTCTTCCTCCTACTCCTGTGGAGTTTTTCTTGACACTGTCACCTTTGGCTTGCTCATTGGGGCCTTTGGACCCAGATTCCGGGGTCTCTTCATTGGACTCCTTTCCTTATATTTTTATTTTTTTAATTTCCCATAATCTGCTTTTCTGTAAAGCTGCTTTGAGACAACATTAGTTGTAAAAAGCGCTCTGCAAATAAATTCTGATTGATTGACTGATTGATTGATTGATTGATTGATTGGCTGCCCACCAGCAAGCTTGGCACCCTCACTCAACGCACAGCAACTACTAGAGGCCATGTGAGGGCAGAACCACTGATTGGCAGTTGGCCACTCAGAGCAGAGCTCACTGGGCTCATTGGGACACAGGAGCTCTAACAGAGCGTTTCAGACGGAAGGTAAATATAGACGTACAGTATGCGGAAAGACGGCATATTAGCATAATTGGTCACTTTAACACATCTACAGCATGAGTCAGCTTTACAAGCACAACACCAGAATGCTAAGTGGTAACCGCAGCAGGCTACAACCGCATAACACATGAAATAAACCAAGTCTGTGAAGGTGAATCTAACTCTCACACACAGCTACCAAGAATCATTCAAGCCCTTGTGCATTTTTGCCACAAGCTGCGATACTTCATCCATTCCGCATGCTCATTCACAGACTATGTAAAAGTAGCCTACATTCATAAACACTGATGCAGATGTTGGATATCAATGTTCTCATGATATCACTACAGTGTACGGGTTCAACGGTTCACCAATCCGTGGACCATACTGATACCAAAAGCTTAGCTTCCCTTGACCGTTCCCAGAACGGAGCTTGCGTTTTGTGCATTTACGACAGCATCCTGGGAAAGGGTTATCATCAGGGGTATATAGCTGTAGGTTAAAGGTCAAATACCTTTTAGGCTATTAGAGTTGACCATCTGGCCTCAATGGCCTCTAAAATCTGGGTGTCCAGATATGGTTTTTCGGACAAGAGCTGAGACTCAACTGCGATGACCTTGACATAAGCAACTCAACCCCTCAGCCTCTCTCCTGGCTCTCCCTTCGGAGCAAGAAAGAAGGAATCAACTTCACAGATATGCCTATTGTCATGAGCTTATCCTTGATAGATTGCCTTATCAATGATTTGAAGGCTGATCAGTAATAACGTGTGTTCTGATAGCTATTTGATAGTCCATCTCAACAAACAGCGTAGCTATAGCTTTATTCAGCGGTTGATTTAAACCAGTTGGTTCAAGGGCATTGGTACAAGCAGTGTTGAACATTTATTATTTGTACCCAGTGGAGTTTATCTAACAGCAGTTCCCTCAGCTAGATGCTTTGTTAGGGTACTGATTAATCCTGTGCAGCGTTTTGTCCCATTTCTGTGTACTAAACTGTTTCAGTTCATCTATATTTCTGGAGGGCTTCCTTCAGCATCATGGCGTTCCAGTGGGACTGAATTCTAAACTCTTACTTGGCCTTTTCTAAAATATGGAATGAAACCGAGTTTTAGATCACAGGCAGATGCCCTGAATTTTCCGATACAGCTCGGAACGCGCTGGTCCCTGAGTGATTGCAAGCTGTTGAAGTCTTGAGGCAGTAAAGTAGCTCCGTTCCACACTGCTCGCTTCTACGTTGGGTTGAAGTTTGGGTTTCGGCATGCGGTGTTCTGTTCACTGTGTGTTACCAAGAAGTTTTGTCTCGTTTGCCCTGAAAGTACTGTTCTAGTATTTTTCCAAACAGGTAGCAATGTTCTTTTGGAGAGCAGCTGTTGACTCTTTTGAGGATTCTGTGGAGTGTCCTTGCACTGATCATTGCATTCCTACGGAGAGTAAGAGCAGCACTGAATTGCTCCTGTGTGTGAATGTTGATTGGCGGGAGAGGGAAGGAGGACCTGGGTGAAGGACTTATCCGTGTTATAGCTTCTTACTCGACAAGCCAGAGCAACTATTACAATGTAGGTGATTCAACTGAACACACACACTCTGCACACTCTGTAGTTCTCCTGATGATTCAGCCGTCCTCCCTCCAGTTTCCAAGGACCTCTGGTTGGGGGAGGTCCGTTACATCAGCTGTCAGCTGGGCTTAGAAATTTCTTCATTGAGTATTTAAACGGAATAAGCAAGTATGAACAAGAAGTAGCTGAGTCAGAGATCCCCAAGGTAAAATACTCCTCCAGTAACAGTAGAAGTAACTTAGAGTAACTTAGACTAACTGCTAACTGTACCCTGGAAGCTGGTGATGAAGAAGCTGACTTCAGCTTGATGGCGTTATTGTTGGTGGGGGATCTAAGCTATCACAAGATCCTGTCTGGAGTTTTATACACAGAGCTGCAGATAAATGCATTATGCCACAGCGTTTCAACAAGGGTTCTTCTGCTTTCTCCGTCTTCCAGCTGGCACTCTCTAGAGCCAGAGTGTGGTCTGTCTGTCATGGGCTACTACACTGAAGCCCCTGTTGGAAGATGAGGCGCTCCTTTGTAGATACGAAGGGCTCATTCTAACACAACGGTAAACATAGTGATTGGTAGTTACAGGAAGCTCTACACTAATGGTAACACAGTGTTGTATATTATATTCCAGGTCTGCTAGCAACTAACACTACTTACAGTGCACTAACACTACTCTTACTGAGTTACTGTACACCAACACACTACTTACAGTACACTAACGCATCACACTTACTGAGTTACTGTACACCAACACACTACTTACAGTACACTAATGCATTACACTTACTGAGCTACTGTACACCAACACACTACTTACAGTACACTAACGCATTACACTTACTGAGTTACTGTACACCGACACACTACTTACAGTACACTAACACATTACACTTACCGAGTTACCGTACACCGACACGGTACTTACAGTACACTAACGCATTACACTTACTGAGTTACTGTACACCAACACACCACTTACAGTACACTAACACTACACTTACTGAGTTACTGTACACCAACACACTACTTACAGTGCACTAACACTACACTTACTGAGTTACTGTACACCAACACGACTGATGTTTTTTCTAGTCACATTGTGTGGTCAATAATTATTCAGATTATTCAGATTATTATATTGGATCTTCTGTCATGTGCCCAATCAATCAGTTCATTTATCAACAGTATTAAGGTGTCTACAACGAAAGGAGCACAGGATTGATGGGTTCAGGCCTTTCAGTCACAGTGTGATCATTTTAGAACTAGGGCGGACGCAGGTAGGCTGGCAGAGGGAACTAAAAGCACTGTAACAGCTTAGGAGAGAACAGGTGCCTTCACACCTGAGTCGAGTATTTATCAACAACTAACGGAGAAGTGAAATGAGCACACCGTTCCCGGTCTGCATCGCTGGAATGTATTTGCTTCGTTCAGCTCAACAGCTGGGAAGTTGAACACAGCGTGACTTTTCCCCCCCTTAAACAATCTCTTTTATATCTTCGATGTAAAGAACAAAATCTAGATTAATACTCGCCGTCCTTCTGATGTCTGCAGTCGTGGAATCATTTGATAAATGACATTTCCCCACCGTGGCTGCAGCCCTGCTATCAGACTTTGATAAATGTTACTTTCCTTGGGTTGTCTTCAGTCAAAGGCTTTTCTTAAAGGCCACCTTTGTCATCATCACTGCTTGCCTTTGATGGGACCAAACCCAGCTACAATTATTGTGAGTGTAAAGGGAGGAAAAACACAGGAGCATAAATGTCAGCATGGGTGTTACAGGCGCTGGTGCTGGCTTAAGCCTAGCCAGATTTCTGGCACTGTGGCTGCAAGTTCTCTCTGAACTTTCTTGGTTGATAGTGCTGCATATTAATAAGTGCTGGGTCTTTCCCAAGGCTGAAACGACTGCGGAATTGCCTGGGAAAGCGTTTAGGATCAAACGCAACAGCACTTCCATGCCATGGTGTTATGGGAACCAAAACAGAGCCAAGCAATAGAAGCACAACACACCAGTATTTATGAATTAGCGCTAGCTGGTGTTGATTAGCATCACTGTAGCATAATATCAACACGATCAACTGAAATCGGTGGCCAGATTAATTGCTAATGAATGCAACTGCGGATTGGTTGATGACGACGTAGAGTGAACAGCAGTGCAGTGGTAAGACTGTCATGACCTAGAACCGGTAAACCTAGACCTAGAACAGGTAAACAGGGTCAAGATTTTAACAGCTAGAGATCACCATGAAACTTCCCCGGTTTATTAATTGCATTAAGACAATTCTGTTTTGTTTTTTTTTGTTTTTTTTGTATTACAAGTTTTCAAAAATGTTATGTTTAAATATGCAAATGAGGCATTTTATACCTACATATCGTCGCTGTCCAATGAAAAACATGTATCTCCATTTTTGTCGATTTTTACTTTTATCCATCATTTGATCACATGAGCTGCTGTTTACATAGAGTGAAAATTTCATGATGAATGAACCAACAGAAATGGCCCAAAACTGCTTGGAAAGACGTCTGGTTCCATTGACTTACCTTAAAATCAGATTAGGTTTTTGCCCTCTCCTGTAAAGTTACCATTTTGGAGATACTTGTTTTTCTTTGGACAGCGACGATATGCACCAGTTTTGGATACATTTCAAAAGCAGGAATCTGAACAGCAGATAAAGTCAGGTTCGAAATTCTAGTTTCATTTTGCAGCCATATTGGAATCGGTAACTTTGGATCGCTCTCTGTTTATCACTTCATAAGTCAGGAAATACTGTCAACAGCCATAACAAAAGAAAAAAAAAAAAAACATTTTTCCGCCATGTTTTTAGGCATCAAATGTTCTATAACTCAGGCTACGAGTGATATATGATCAATCTCCTCAGTACAAACCTTCAGAATATACAGGTGGATACACCTGGAAAGATTGGTGTATGGAAGAGCTGTTGAAGTGGAGATTTCTGGCTCAGAGTGCTGAGAAAATGGGCTTTAAAAGATAAGCATAATAATATGTCCTACATTTGTATTGGAAACCACTGTTCGCAGACACCATATCTAATCATATCCTTAGCAACAGCAAAATAAAGTTATCGTTGGATACGTTGGTATCCACGAATCACAATGTCAGAAATCACCAGTGAGAGTTTAAGACAGATCTGCACTTGAACATGATTATACAACAGAAAGGAGGCAGAAGGAGGTTATGGGATGAATGGCTATTTGTCTGCAATGTTTGACCAAGAGGCCGTTCGACTAGAGAACCAATGACCATTGCAATAATAACCACACATACTGTGGCTCGGAACGTGCATTAGCATGTTTCAGTCTTGCTAAGCATTGTTATTAGCTCTGCTCACATCCACACCGAAGTCCGTTCGGACCGCTGAAGCCGATTCCTCCTAACGCAGCAGCTTTGAGCCCGTAATTGGCTCTTTGCATGGAAGGGACCCCAGCGAGAAACCTATGTAAATGAGGCAAAATGAGATTCGGATCTCGGACGGAGAAGCAGCGGGGTCGGGATGTGATAAGAAGGAGCGATATCGCGGGGGAGAACAAAGTGCACTGATTACATTTATTTCCACTGACCCGTTCCCAGAGCACGGGAGGAGAACCTGCACTGAGCTTTTCGGCTGTTGCCCTGCACCTTTCTTCATGAATTATTTCAGCAATCTCCTCTTTCAGCACAGCTCCGCTCGGGACCCCTCGGCCAGAATCGTGCCCCCGGATTCTGAAGCAATGCTAATTCGATCTCTTCGGGTTACACCCACCATGGTTCATTTTGATCGTGTTGTTCGAGACGGTACATGGTAGGGCAGCAACAAATACACTATACTACCAAAAGTGTTCGCTCGTCTGCATTCGACGCTCTGCATTGTGCTTAGTGATGTAAGGCTTGGATGCAGCTGCTCGGCCATAGAAACCCATTCCATGAAGCTCTCTACACACGGTTCTTGAGCTAATCTGAAGGCCATATGAAGTTTGGAGGTTTGTAGTGATTGACTCTGCAGAAAGTTGGTGACCTCTGCGCACTATGTGCCTCAGCATCCGCTGACCCGGCTCAGTCATTTTACCTGGTCTATAACTTCGTGGCTGAGTTGCTGTCTTTCCCAATCTCTCCCACTTTGTTATAATCCCACTGACAGTTGAAGGTGGAATATTTAGTAGACAGGAAATTTCACGACTGGACTTGTTGCACAGGTGGCATCCTATCTCGGTACCACGCTGGAATTCACTGAGCTCCTGAGACCGACCCATTCTCTCACTAATGTCTGTAGGAGCACACACATGCCTAGGTGCTTGGATTTATACACCTGTGGCCATGGAAGTGATTGGAAACACCTGAATCCAGTGATCTGGATGGGTGAGCGAATACGTTTGGCTATATAGTGTATGTGCTAATATTCACAAAGGGAAGCCGTGAGAATCACTAATTTATGAACCCTGCCTCTTTAAACAACTAGTCGTCAAGACAAATACTAGCTTCTTATTAGTAGCATGCTGCTGCCAGCGCTGCACACCAGACTTTGGAACACCAGTGCTTTGGTGTTTGAGAGACTGTGAGAGTCTGAGAGATTCTCACACCTCCAGGTGACAGTTTCAGTTGTAACTCCAGGTGTGGTCTGGTGCTGTGCAGAAGCTGCCTGCTGCTCCTGATTACTAGCGAGCTAGCACTTTCTTAGTTGTGTTTATTACCAAGAATGAACTAGAGGGTGCTGCTAGCTAGCTCTCCCAAACGGTAGGTAATTATTTAGACTGAACTGGACCTGAAGCACAAATTTAGCACGAGCTCTGTGGCTTAACCACCTTCATCACTCCTTCGTTCGCTGACAGCAGTTCAACATAAAGTTGTTTTCATTCAATAGTACATTTTGCATTCTGTGGCATCCTGTCCCTGTAAAACTGGGCACATCCTTCGCCGCTGAACACGCACAGGGTGTGCAGGATCAGAGGTGGAGCATAGACTCTTTGTAAACTGGGTCTCTCTCCAGTTTTGGGGAGGAGGACATGTGGCCTGCACGCTACACGCTGGACAGAGAGCCAGGAGACTCTTTGAAAAGGACTCTTTGAAAGGGCTCAGTAAGCCGTGTTTGCGTTTGGGCCCCATCAAGGTCTCCCAGTCGGTGTGCTCAGCTCCCCCTCCGGCAGGGCCACAATTCTCGTGTGTAAAGTGGACTTTTCCCGGTTCTCCTCTTTCCTTTAGTGTGTTATGAGGCTTTTTGTGCATGTAAATGGTCTGCAGAGTGAGATACTCTCTCCCACAGAGCCACTTTTCTCGGCTGCCTGAAATGCCTTGTAATACCTTGGAATTCCAGCCCTTTTCCCTGTAATAACGGGATATCATCGCGTAACACAGTCCTTAATGCCCGCCTACTGGCAAGCTTGGCATGCCCTCACACAACACACACAGAGGGCTACAGCTGTAAAAGCTGACCACTCTAAAACCAGTCTGCTCCAGTCCAGTTAGCAAAAGGTGGATCTACCAGCTTGTTCTACCAGACTTTCAGGAAGGGACTCTGGATCAAACTCATACGGCAGAACTGACACTATTGTAAGAATAACGACAGCAGTCTTGGGGCAGAACTCATAGCAGGATGCCACTCTGGAAGGTGACCAGTCAGTACAGAGCGCAGGAGCTGACCGATCAAAACACATTGGGCTCATCAGGAAGCGGGGCTAAAAGGCACAGCAAATCTAACAGTGGGTGAAATACTGATGTACAGTATTTTGGGAGATTGACGAATGCAAATTTGTTCTAGTAGACCCCCAAAAATACAATTATGAAGTCTAAAAATTAGCATAATAGACTCCCTGTAGATGTAAAGTAATAACCTTTCAACACCGTTTAGTGAGTTTGTCACATCTGCTGTCAGTTAATTAACTCTTCACACACTCTGTTTCAGTTTTGGTGCTGAATTAAGTCAGGATGTAAGCAGAAGCCGGTGGAACCAGACAATAAGCATCCGTCTGCGTATCAAACTCTGGACTGGCTGCCCTTGTGGTGTACATGTGAAGCCTGCTATGGATTTTTGTGGTTTGTGGTTAATGCAGTACAGTAATGCTGAGCGGTGATTATGGGTGCTGTTCTGAACGGGGCAGTTTGTGTTTTGAATGTTTTTCATATACACTATATTGGCAAAAGTATTCGCTCGTCTGCATTCACACGCATATGAACTTGAGTAACATCCCATTCTTAATCCATAGGGTTTAATATGATGTCGGCCCACCCTTTACAGCTAGAACAGCTTTAACTCTTCTGGGAAGACTTTCCACAAGGTTTAGGAATGTGGTTATGGGAATTTTTTAACCATTTTTCCGGTAGTGCATTTGTGTCAGACTGTTGGACAAGAAGGCCTGGCTCGCTGTCTCCTCTCTAATTCATCCCAAAGGTGTTCTATCGGGTTGAGGTCAGGACTCTGTGCAGGCCAGTCAAGTTCTTCCACACCAAACTCGCGCATCCATGTCTTTATGGACCTTGCTTTGTGCACTGGTGTGCAGTCATGTTGGAACAGGAAGGAGCCGTCCCCAAACTGTTCCCACAAAGTTGGGAGGATGAAATTGTCCAGAATCTCTTGGTCTGCTGAAGCATTAAGTGTTCCTTTCACTGGAACTAAGGGTCCGAGCCCAACTCCTGAACAACAACCCCACACCATAATCCCTCCTCCACCAAACTTTACACTCGGCACAATGCAGTCAGACCTGTCAGTCCTGGCAACTGCCAAACCCAGACTCATCCATCAGATTGCCAGACGGAGAAGCATGATTCGTCACTCCAGAGAACGTGTCTCCACTGCTCTAGAGTCCAGTGGCGGCGCTTTACACCACTGCATTTGACGCTTTGCATTGCGCTTGGTGATGTAAGGCTTGGATGCAGCTGCTCGGCCATGGAAACCCATTCCGTGAAGCTCTCTACACACTGTTCTTGAGCTAATCTGAAGGCCACATGAAGTTTGGAGGTCTGTAGCGATTGCAGAAAGTTGGCCGCTGTCATTGTACGTGGTCTACCACTTCGTGGCTGAGTTGCTGTCGTTCCCAGTCGCGTCCACTTTGTTATAATCCCACTGACAGTTGACTGTGGAATATTTAGTAGTGAGGAAATTTCACGACTGGACTGGACACAGGAGGCATCCTATCACGGTACCACACTGGAATTCACTGAGCTCCTGAGAGCGACCCATTCTTTCACTAATGTCTGTAGAAGCAGTCTGCGTGTCTAGGTGCTTGGTTTTATACCCCTGTGGCCGTGGAAGTGATTGGAACACCTGAATTCAATGATTTAGATGGATGAGTGAATAATTTTGGCAAATATCAGAACTGACCAAAATGACCATTCCCAGCATTCACTGCTTTCCTATTCAAATATTAAGCCTGCTTCGTGTATTCCATTTTTTTTTTTTTGTGAGCGGAATTTGTTGAATTATTGAAACGGTCATCGTTTGTAGCTCATCGGAAGGAAGTACACTAGCGGAGAGTAGCCTGCTGTATGCTTGCTCTAGATGGAAACAGTATAAAGTGAATAATCATAGTGTTTCCCATGAATCTTAGGAGAGCCCCCGCTGCCCTTTAATCCCTGCTGGTTTTACCCCCACAGCTGGAGACCTCGCTCTCTTTGGGGTCACAGGGTTCAGCTGAACTGAGGATGGACTGAATGCAAGATTTATAGGCACATGTCATTGGCAGTCTTTTAGATGATGTATGGAATCTCTTTGAGTTCCATGGAAAGTCCGTGAAGTGGGTTATTGGCCTGCTGTTTGGTTACAGTCTGGCACACCATCCTCAGTTTGTATATGGCTTAGACAAACAGACACACTTGAGCTTATCGCCAAACTTCAATCACGTTAATGACCTTGTGGGCCCCGTTTCTTGCCGGCCGCTGAACGCCACTCGTCCTCTTCATTTGCTGGATTTCAGCTTTTTTTCTTTCTCCAGTGCATTTGTGGTTGCTATGGCAGCGTCTCGTTCTGTTGTCAAGTAAGCGCTGGTTATGATGAGTAATATGTAGCTCAGCTCAGATCATGCTGCGTGTGTTCAGTCCTCCTTTTCACTTTGATTAGCCTTTTTAAAAGACCGCAGCTTGCAGCAGCCTTTTCCAAATACTGTACTGTAGAAGTGCAACATATAGAAACACTCCCACCATTATACAGGTGTTATTACAATCAGCATATGGCTCTAAAACAGTCTCACTAGGGTCGGGAAACAATAGCTGTGATGATCGATTATAACTACTGTACTCTCAACCAGCGGTTCCAGTTTCTTCTTGATGATGGCTTTTTGGCTAGAGAAAGAGTCTGGGCCGCCTACGCATTTCACTGCAGGTGAGGCCAAAATTTGTATGGCATTAGTGCAGTGGTGGACCATGGGCGTTAGAGCTAGGGCTTGGGTTTGTTTGGTAAATGGCAAAAATACCTCTGTGCTGGTTCTACATTACCTCAGGATTGGTTACCAGAGTTCCTCAGTGCTTTTAGTCCCATCCGAATGCACCATGTCAGTCGTTTGTATAGTCTGCAACCTCCCACATCAGTAAAGATTCCAGTTTTTAACTTTACCTGTAAAACGAGCTACTAAAACAAGATCAGGTTATATCCACCTGTAGGTAAATATTCCGTCATATCCCGTGGAAAAGGAGGGGTTTTTTTTGCAGCTTTTCTTGAGTATGGAAGCGCTTGAGTAGGTATCCGACGTGCATGGCACAGATAACTCAGGTCGTTCAAGCCTCTTGAAATATGGCTTCCAAGACAGAACAGTCATATACCCTTTGTTCAAACTAAGGATGCACTGAAATGCACATTTTTGGCCGGAGCCGAAACTGGACAAAATGAAACATTTTGCCATCTTTGCATGAATTAAACAGGCTAAATCCCAGATAGCAAGTGGGTGTGGGCCACATCTGACTGTGGCAATTCTGGCCCACTGTCGGCGCCGGCAATCTGCTGTGAGCCAAATGTGACCCACACATTTACAACATGCATTTGGCCCACCTGTCCCAAAACGGACCTGGTCTACTTCTGGCACAGGTGCAGCAGAGTTGCCTAGTTTTGGCTGAAGCATGTTCCTAATGTGGTGCATATGTGGCCCACATCTTGTGACCGGGAGCGTCCAGCCAAGCACCATCAAACCATCTGGCAAGTGGGTCAGATGAAAATGGCGAATGTGGGCGATCTTTTCACTTACTTGGCCGAACACCAGAAGTGATTATTTCGCCATTTTAGGCTGAACAATTTTGGTTGCCGAACATTCGGCACATCCCTAGTGTTTTTGGAAGCGACGCTCGCCCCAAAATTAGGAACAAAGTCTCAGCCCTCGTCCATCTGTGTGTTTTCTTCCCTTTGGTTGGTGCCATGTTTTCTAGTAATTACACCCATGTTTTTGGAGGTGATGAGAGAGTGTAAATCCCCATCTGAGTTATTTATGCCGAGATTTCTTATCCCGTGCGAATCGTTCTGGTATAAAAATAACATTACCCCACCTCCTCATATAAACTAATCCCATCCAAATAGGGCTTATGATGAAGCTTATTTCTGCTAGCTCCCCTAAAGTATTCTGGTGGCATGTATGCCGATTCATACAGGCATGCTTTGGCCTTTTTAAACACGTTAAAACATCTATAGGTTATAACTGAAGCAGACATGATGATGTAGGGAACCTTTCATGCATCAGTTTTACTCTTTCAGTGAAGAGTCCTGGTGTAGACCTGCTTTCAACATCTCATTGAAACCTGGCTAGACTCCAGCTCATGCTCAGTCATCTACACAGCTAGGACTTCCAGAAGGCCTAAAGCAGGGGTGCTCAATCCTGATCCTGGAGATCTACCACCCTGAAAACAGCAGATCCAACACACCTGACTCTGATATTGAGTTGCCCATGAAAGGCCTTTATTGCTTGGATCAGGTGTGTTAGATTAGGGTTGAAGCTATGCTGGGAGGTAGATCCCCAGACCCAGGATCCAGGCACCTCTGGTCTAGAGTGATGCTTTAGCCGTCACAAAATTAGTCCCATATTGCCAATCTGCTGTCCTGATTATGTTAGTGGTTAGTGTGATGTGTAAGGGCTTCAGCTCTGCTCTGGTAGTCCTACCCGATGGCAGTATATCTACCTAGATACCTGATTAGATATTTCTTATGGGTGATTAAAGACATTGAGCCTCTTGTTTCCAACCAAATTATTTCTATGATATTTGCAAAGTTTAAATCCACAAACTTAATGAATATTTACGTCACAGAAATCCTTACGCCTGAATGTTGTCCTTATGTGCTCATGAAAGCTGTGGCCTTATTCGTAATGGGAAAGTCTTTGGATCTAATGGAGGTAGATGAGCATGCATTGCGATCAGAACTGCATGTGGGTTTATGAGTCCTCCAATGTAAGCTTATGAGCGCTGAAGAATGACCGTTGAAAATCCATGTAGAACAGAACGTAGTCTTACCACTTTGGGCTGTGATTGTTTTAGGGATGCACCAATATGGGAATTATGGCTTAATCCCGATATTCAATGTATTTCTAGTGTGTGTCTTATTTATAAGATGTGGAAACTGGGACTACTTCCTGGGTTAGGATTACAGGTAAGTATAACAGGACTGAAAGCATTAAACTGAATGAAATGTAGAGATATTATATCATAGTAGCTTCCCAAATTAGCATTCCGCTCCTCCAGGAAACAGTGTATGTTGTTGTCAGTTGAGATATCTGTCAGGTGTAATCACTGGTCTGATGGCCGAAACAATGATCACAATTCTGATATCATTGTGCATCCCTTGAGTTGTGCTACGTAAATAACATGCTGCCTTTTGCATTATGAAGGCGCTCTGTTCTGTATGTTACTTGCAAAGTCTTTTAAGGAGCTAAATAAATATCCTGTATAGGCTCATTTGGCTCCACATAGCCTGTGTAGGCACCTCCTCTGCTCCGGCACCACTCCAGCCTGATCTACAGAGAGTTTGGGGAAATGAGATCCGGTCAGTTTTTTGGACGCAGAAGCTGCAGTGCTGGGCAAGTGTAAACATGGTGTGCACGGTGAGCACATTCCCTATACCTTAACCCTCGTGATACCAGACATAATAACATTATACATACAGATGCATAAGGCCAGGTTTACATTTTAAAAAAATGTCATAGTAAATGAGATGTCATAGTAAATGAGATGATAAGTAAGATGACTAAATACGTGCGTGTGTGTGTGTGTGTGTGTGTGTGTGTGTGTATATATATATATATATATATA
>CM067499.1:1313425-1332875 GCA_034552555.1 Semaprochilodus insignis
CTACTAAATATTCCACAGTCGACTGTCAGTGGGATTATAACAAAGTGGAAGCGATCGGGAACGACAGCAACTCAGCCACGAAAGTGGTATGACATATAAACTGACAGAGCGGCGTCAGCGGATGCTGAGGCGCATAGTGTGCAGAAGTCGCCAACTTTCTGCAGAGTCAATCACTACAGACCTCCAAACTTCATGTGTTCTTCAGATTGGCCCAAGAACAGTGCGTAGGGAGCTTCATGGAATAGGTTTCCATAACTGAGCCTCACATCACCAAGCGCAATGCAAAGTGTTAAATGCAGTGGTATAAAGCATGCCACAGCTGGACTCTAGAATCCTGACCTCAACCCGATAGAACACCTAATAATATTCTGATATTGGGGCAGTTCTGAATGTCATAAGCAGTCAACACTGAACATTACTGCATGTTGGTGAACAAAGAAAGCCAGGTGAGAGAGAGTTTACTGTGGCCTATAGGCCTCTGGTCTATAGATATGCGTACCTTCCACCAATGAGATCTTGACAGTGCAATAGAGCACTCAGAGCCTTACTATAGCTTCTGTTTCCTGGAACAAGACCTGACCAAAGCTCTGGCTAATGTTGGCAACGTGACTAAAATATAATACCATGATCCTTCAAGTACTTCTCACAATGCACACTGCATGGCCGAAGGTACCGGACATTCTAAACACTGAGTGCAGGTGTTTCAGACACTCCCACTATGTAGAAAATGAGCACATATCCAGGGAGTCTCCATAGACAAACGTAGGCAATAGAATGGGTCACCCTGAGGAGCTCCGAGACATGGACCGGTCATAGGATGCCAGCTTTGCCACAATTGTGTTTGCACACTGAGGAATTTGTCTACCACATTTACACCTGTCCCCGACAAGTGAATACACACACTAGGGGGCACTGAGCACACTTGCCCAGAGAGCAGCTCACCTGGAGAGCAGCTGGGGGTTAGGTGACTTGCTCAAGGGCACCTCAGTAGTTACTGTCGGTTCAAGGAGTCTCAAGGTCTCAAGGCTGGTTCCCTAACCTCCAGTGCATGACTGCCCCCAACAGCCCGTGATCTGCCCCGGTCAACAGTCTGGGCTGTCATTGTGATACAGGAGAGTTTAACCGGGCGACCAGGGTCCTTTCTGTGTGGAGTTTGCATGTTCTCCCCGCGTCTACGTTGGTTTCCTCCAGGTGCTCTGGTTTCCTCCCACACAGACATGCAGTCAGGTGAACTGGAGATGCTAAGTTGCCCCACTAGGTGTGAGTGAATGTATATGTATGTGTGGCTGCCCTAGAATGTACTGGCGGCCTGTCCAGGGTGTTTGCTGCCTTCCACCCCATGAGCCCTGGGAAGGGCTCCAGCACCCTCCGCAACCCAGAAGGATAGAGCGGTATAGAAGTTGAATGAATGAATTCTGTTTTTTTGTGTTCTGTAAATGACCTGTTTTCGTATTTGTCATCAGTTCATTGGAAGATGTTCATACCATGTTTATACCAAAGGTCCTGTATCGCCATGTGCTCATGGCAGGGGCAGCGATGCTAAGGCCAGCAGTACTGTAATTGCGGGCACACTTCGAGTGATGCTAATACTGATAAACAGTATCAGCAGCAACCGTTCTAGTACCTCCACTTCACTCTACTTTACTTTCAGAGCAAGGGGTAACAACTGCTGCTGAAGGATTTTGGCTGTAATTTACTGATCTGGACTGCAGGATTGACTCTGGAGGGTATCTCAAAGGGTAACTTAATCCGTCTTTATCCTGAGTCAACATTATTGGCTGGTGGACACATTTACCTGGGATGTCGGCAGATTGGATCCAGACCCCTGTGAGCTATTTGCGTTTGACCTTTGAGGCACTGCAGCTCAATCAGAGCCATAGAAGAGAATTTACACAATAATTCTGTCATATTTTAGCCGTATGGACTTCAGGGGAGTGACACAGTATGACAATGTGTGTATTTGTAGTTTGTCCTGTTGGACACCGGCTATAGGTTTTGTGCTTGAGCTTCTGAAGCATAAGCACTTGTTTCTCCTTCACACTAACAGCTGCACCCAGAAGGACTCAACCGACAGGAATGAAACTTGGTGGGTAGGTTTGACATGGTGAGACATGCCAACGATTCAAGTTGGCATGCATGGACGGGCTTTATCGCTGTACCTGACTGACCCAACAGCCACGATTGCAGACATTCAGCCGGCAGTGATGCTCTCCATGAGTCATCCTGTTAGTGCCAGCACCATTGGCAGACAGATGCATGACGCAGGGCTACATGTACACATACCGTTACGACGACTGCCCTTAACACCGCGTCAACATCGCCAGAAACTCATGGAGTGACTCAGAATGGCAGCGGGTCATCTTCAGTGACGAGTCCTGCTTCTGTCTTGGTGGAGACAACCAATGAATCCGTGTGTGGACCGCACAATCTGCAGGAACTGTGTGAGAATATCCAAGCTGCATGGGATGGATTATCACAGGACACCATTAGGAACCTCTACAACTCCATGCTGAGACGTCTGGCATGTTGAGTTAGCAAACACAGCAACCCGACACCATACTGAGAGACACTACTTCTGTATGTGTAGCTCTATAAATATTGATCATATCAGTCTAAATTTATCACCATTCATTGTTCCTGGTAATCTTTATCTTCCTTCCCAATAGCACTGCAATCCCACACCTCCTTCTGGGTGCAGCTGTTCTTTTGATGATGAGTGTATTTTTACCTGTTTAGTTAGCTGTTGTGAGGTGTTGCCAGCATGCCCTGTTGTGTACTGAGCCGGTTTTCCTGGTTTCCTTTTTTTTGTCCGCGTCTAAACTGTATCCATTTTTCTGGCTTCTCTCTTTTGACTGCTGTTTGGTTCTTTGATTGTTTGCTCACCTGGTTTGACCCCAGCCTGTCCTATTGGTTTCCCATGTACCTAGTGTTGGTTCTCACGCTCTTGACCCGCCCCAGTTTTCCAACCACTCTTCCGGATTATCCTCTTGTAAGTAAACATCAAACCCTGTTTGCCATCTGCAAGTGTCTGGTTAGTTTGTCCAGCGTTAGAGATACAAAAGAAATCACATCAATATGAGGAGTTTCACAACCTCTTCCATTAGCTGAAGCTGACCGAGGGATTTTGCAGGTGTTTCAGTGTGTTAGTGAAGGAATTTGAGGATCTGCTTCTTCTTGTTGCTCCTCTTACCGTAGTGAGGTGCATGAACTGCCGTCACATACAGTGACTGTTACTCACTGTCACTCAGCCTTTGAGTTCTGCTCTGCCATATTTTCTTTAACCTTCATATTTTCAAATCTAGTCCAGGGTTTTCCGTGCTTCGTTCCAAGTGAGACAAGTTCTTCCACCATCCACTAGATCCACTGTGCCACTAGATCTCTGACTGGTCCGCCTGATTTTAATGCATCTGAACAACACAAAAATGAGAACGGCTTCATCAGTTTTGGACAGCATCAACATACATATCGTCGCTGTCCAGTGAAAAACATGTATCTCCATTTTGTTGTTGATTTTGACTTTTATGCATCATTTGAACACATCAGCTGCTGTTTACACTGTGTGGAAATGTCATGATGGATGGACCAACAGAAATGGCCCAAAACTGTCTGGTTCCATTGACTTAAAGCATTAAAATGAAATGAGGTTTTTGGCCGCTCCTGTAAAGCAGTTTTGGAGATACTTGTTTTGCTTTAGGCAGTGACAGTATGTTGGTTTTTGAAACTTGATGCTTTTCCAGCCATACAGTTCGGACTTACTCTGAATTACCCTGCTTTGTTTTCCCTGAGAAAACATCTCCACCAAACCGTTAGCCTCTAGACGACTTCGTTTGACTGAGCACTGCCCTCCTTTGCCATTGCAGCTTTCGCCAATTACATTTCAAAGCTAGGGGAACTTTTAATTACTCACGAGGACAAAGAATGTTTCTCAATGTAAAACACTGATTATTTCCACCAATTTTAGAGCTGCGGCGGCTGTGTTGATAAGTCCGGCGCTTCCTATGGCGAAGACCGATTAAAGCAGGGAGCTGATAAAAAAAGGAGAAATTAACCCTTGGGGCTCAATTAGCATTTTCCAGATTAGGATAATTTCTTCCACCGGGGTGTCTCCTGCCTCCTTTGCTCCTATCCTATGTCACATCAAAGCAGCTTTCTGCTGGGAGACATCCCTTTCCCTTTTAATTCGGCACCAGCGGTGTAGGCCCAGTGGATGGCCATCGGGCAAGATAAGAGAGAATGCCAAACCATGCATAGTGCCTCCACACAGAAGAGGTGACAAGCATGACTTGGAAACTGTACAGTCAGTCATTATGTAATGATGGTGACGTTGTGGCGGGTTGCTGCTTCAGAGAGCTGTAGTATATTTAGTGATGTCTTCTTTTAAACATCTTTTTTTCGCAGAGCGTGTTCTTTCCTGAGATGTGGCTTCTGCAGCCATGTTCCTTCGAGATAGGCAAGGCATCAACAAGCACTTGAAGAAAAGGCAGCTGAAAGCACCTTATCTCCTGCGTGCACGGGAAAACAGTGTCGTGGCAAGCTATTCTTGAGCCTTCCAGCCGCCGGTGAAACGCTGACATTCTTGTTCTCCGTCCCTGTTAAATTGTAAGGAAAAAAGAAACATCAGAAATACTTTCTCTCTTGTCCAAGGCCAAAGCAAACCAGTTTAGAGAGAAAACAACCTTAAAGGCAAGGAGACGCAGTTCTGTAAAGTGTTTATTTGGCCCTCCCCCCGCAAACAGGATTTGAGGGAAGGTTCCTTTTACATCACTAGATGTCAGGACTTCACAGACGACACTGGTGGCACCAACGGCGCATGTGTGTCAAGAGTTGCTGGAAGGATGTTGGGAAGGCAAAAAAAGCTGTTCAGACTTTCCTGTTTGCAGCTGTAACAGCTTCAACTCTTCTGGGAAGGCTTTCCACAAGGTTTAGGAATGTCTATATGGGAAGTTTTGACCATTCTTCCAGAAGCGCATTTGCGACAAAAAAAAAAAAAAAAATGTTGGACAAGAAGGCCTGGCTCTCAGTCTCCTCTCTAATTGATCCCAAAGGTTATTATCGGGTTGAGGTCAGGACTCTGGGTTGAGGTCAGGACTCTGTACAGGCCAGTCAAGTTCTTCCACACCAAACTCGCTCATCCATGTCTTTATGGTCCTTGCTTTGTGCACTGGTGCGTTGGAGCAGGAAGGGGCCACCCCCAAACTGTTCCCACAAAGTTGGGAGGATGAAATTGTCCAGAGTCTCTTGGTCTGCTGAAGCATTAAGAGTTCCTTTCACTGGAACTAAGGAGCTGAACCCAACTCCTAAAGAACTACCCCATTCATTGTTCTCATTGTTGGATTAGATCTGGATCCAAAAACTACCCTTCTGTCAAAGCAAAGTTTGGTGCCACAGGGCTCTAATGTTAGATAGCTAGTAAACGTAGCTAATGCTAGTGCCTTCTGGCAAAAGGTGGCTTTTTGTGGATAGCCTTGATGTAGTCTGTGTTTTGTAAGGTGTTTCTTGCTATTAAACCCACTTTTTGTGTTTTGATTGTCAGGCTTGTCAGTCAGACAGCTATTTAGGGCGGAGCTAAGGCTAGCTAGCTAGCTAGCTAGCTAAGGCTAACTATCTTTGCTTTAACTGAGCAGCACATAAAACCAGCTAACCAGCTAAGAATGTGTCGGTTCAGAGCAAGATACACCCTATAAAACCCACAGACTATATCAAGGAGATTGCCTGTATGGCTTTTGCCAGTGAGCATTAGCGTAAGCCAGGTTAGCTAGGTTTGCTAGCTAGCTAACATTAGAACCCAGGGGCACCAAACTTAGTTTTTCTTCATCACAAGGAAAGTGCTGCAATGATAACTGAGTAGTTTAATTGATTTCAGCAAGGAACACGGAACTGCTGCATGCTGGGACGGAGCCTCAGGCCTGTTAACAAGCGGATCAGAGTGGAAAGAACTTAAACCTTTTTAACCCTCAATATGTCTTAATTAACAAGGAAGCAACTGACCTTCCAGTCAGTGTTCGGGACTCAGACACAGCCCCAGTCTTCAAGTCTAGGCTTAAAACCTACCTGTAAAGTCGAGCCTTTGGTAATTAGCTTTCCTGCTAACTGCTAACACCATATAGTGCTCTCAGTCCTTCTATCAGAGCTGAATGTCTGTGTGTTCTTGTATGCTGGACCTGAGCTGCTGCCTAAACTCCGTGGTCTAATGCGAGCTACTGCCCATCCTGTGCAGGTCGATGCTGCTGCTTGATCTGCTTTGGGTGGGTGCCACTGCTTGCCTGTGTTGCTGACCAGTTTGCTTACCATGAAGCTTCTAGTCTTGTGCTGTGGGGGGGCCTCACCTGCATCTCCCGTGCCCCCCATCCGACGATCTTGCTATTTAATCACAGTCCAATCAGACATCTCTACCTCTGCCTCAAAAAACACTCCACACTTCTCCTATTCGTTCTAAAAGACTGTCATCATAGTCTTCCATCTAACAGTTACTAACAGCTCATATTCAGTATTGCCTATAATTATTAGCTCTGATCCAGGGTTATCCGGGGTCGACCTGTAGGGGATGGGTTCCCCTTCTGAGTCTTGGTTCCTCTCGAGGTTTCTTCCTCTTGCTCTAGGGGAGTTTTTCCTTGTCGCTGTCGTCTCTGGCTTGCTTGCTGGGTGACGTCACTTTGTGACGACATCAAAATGCACTGTGTACTATGTCAATAAGTCTGACTTGACTTGTCTGTAAAAAGGTTTACAAGTTCTGTAAACTCGTAATATTTCTGTAAAATTTCTGTAAAATTGTCATTTCTTTGGGGGGTCTGCAGGAAATGGAAATGGCTGTTTACATCACACTTAACATCCCCATGAGGCTTCCCTCGTTTTCTCAGATACAGCACTTTCATTACCAGCGTCTTCAGGCTCATCAATGCAACAGTAGCCTAACTTCCTACAACGATCTATGGCTTTGATGCCTTATAGCCCCGGTCCAGTCAACCTTTAGTTTCCATAAGATGCTCATTAAGGTACATCACATAGATGTGAATATCCTGTATCTACTGCTGCGTATCCCCAGTCTTCTCTCTCTTTCTCTCTCTCTCTCTCTCTCTCTTTATCTCCCATTCCTCTAATGATTATGGAATCCCACTGCTTGATTTTGTCCAAAGTCCAGATGGTTTTGAACCCTGCCAGCCTGCCACAGAGACCGCTGGTCTTTTGATGCACCCGCGTATTCCTTTAACTGGGCAGAGTGCTGCGCTCCGCACTAATGCAAATTACCTCTTGCCTCATGCATTCTCATTAACCTCATCTGCGCTGGGAAACGCTCGATTGGGTCAGGGACAGAGCTTCTAATACGGACGTGGGTTCGAAACCCGGGTGACTTTCTTGCGGTTGCCTGGCTAGCTCAGACGGTAGAGCATGAGACTCTTAATCTCAGGGTTGTGGGTTTAAGCCCCATGTTGGGCATTACTGTTAAGTTTTATATCAGGGGCAGTCGTGGGCTGGAGGTTAGGGAACCAGCCTTGTGACTGGAGGGTTGCAGGCTCAATTCCCTGAACTGACAGTAATGACTGAAGTGCCCTTGAGCAAGGCGTCTAACCCCCAACTGCTCCACAGACGTTGTGGATAGGCCTGCCCACCGCTCTGGGCAAGTGTGCTCACTGCCCCCTAGAGTGTGTTTACTAGTGTGGGTGTTTCCACTTCACGGATGGGTTAAATGCGGAAGACAAATTCCTATCCCCCCTTCATTCATTCATTCTGTGTACATAAGAAATGTTAGTCTGGAAGGATTTTGTCCTCCAGTTCTCTTTGCCGAGATGACCCATATGAGCTTGGCGTGACCCTTATGAGGACATATTTGTCTACCAAGTCATGAGCTCAAACATTGCTTTAAGCTGCACAATGCACTGTTATCACGCCCAGTGGGTCTTCTAGTGTCATATTGCAATATCCAGGGGTGAGTCACGCATGGTTGAATCAGATCAGGCTGACGCTTTCTCCTCCAAAGCCCACACAATTACTTACCTCCATTACATATTTACACTGGTATTTCCATATTCCCCGGGGTACAGGCCTTATTGCCCCATGATTTATTTGCCCCTTTTACCCACACACAGCTTTGAACGAGGGCTCTAAGGGCTGATGACCTGAGTGGCTGTCTCACTGATGCTGTGACAGGAAGAGGGGATGATAAGGCAGGCGGTGTCACGTTGTGGAGGGCTGCAGGTCTAAGCTAGCGGAGATGCTATTTGTCTCAAGGTGGCCAAGACAGGCTGCCTACCAAGGTCAGACAGCCCGGTGACTGATGAAGGGCCTGAGTTAATATGGCGGCCATCACTCCAGGCCCTTCTGCTTAGTATGGCTGCCAGAGACCAGGTACCGCACATGGCCTCCAGTCTCACAAGCTCGATCTAATCATGCAGACAGAAGAGAAACTAGTGGGTCATGACCTCTACCTCCACTTGACCCCGCAGACACACACTAACATAATCTTTCTTATTGATCAGGAGGAAACGCTTGACTTCGGACCCCGTTGAAAGCTGTTTCATCAGACAGATGGGAAAAAAATAAGCCACCCTTCATGTGACCTACAAAAGAGCTGCACAGAAAATTGCTGCAAACAGTCAAAGGAACATTTGTGAGGTCAAGCGCTAATGTTGGATAAGACGTCCTGGCTAGCACTTCAATGAGAAATGTGTTTTAGTTTCATGGTGAGTGGTTGGTAATGATTAGAGGGTGGTGGTGAGTGGTGTGTGTTTATTTGATGGTTGGTAATGACTCCTTTAGAGGCCGGTGGTGAGTGGTGTGTGTTTATTTGATGGTTGGTAATGACTCCTTTAGAGGGTGGTGGTGAGTGGTGTGTGTTTATTTGATGGTTGGTAATGACTCCTTTAGAGGGTGGTGGTGAGTGGTGTGTGTTTATTTGTTGGTTAGTAATGTATTTTTATTTGATGTTTGTGCTTCCGATGTTGTAGCACATGTAGCCGTCTACGTCCTCCATCGGTTCTTTGTGTGTCCTACCTTGATGTTGGATGTTCTCATTTTGCCAGACACCGACAGAGCTAAGAAACCATCATGGCTGTGAAACACCGTTGTCACCAGATGAACGTCACTGTTTCTTGACATCAATTATTCACCTCATCTAATGTGCTTAGTATCGACATCCCAGCGTTCTTTAAGTCTCAGCAGCCATGAAGCAGCCTGCTGGAAGCTGAAAGGGGGAGCTGCGAGTTTTCCCAGAGCACCCTGCCTGTGACTGATGTTTCATCCTGATGGATTGACAGATTAATTGAAATGAAGCTGCGCTCCATCTTCTGCAAGCTGAAGTGTTGCAAATGAGGGGTAACTGTCTGGAACCGAGAGAAAGAGCTCGACACCCACTTCAGTGGAGAACCAACAAACTGTGGAACGAGGCCTGATGGATATGCCTTTCTCCGACTCAGCCCCACTCCACCTCATCGATCTCAGATAGCTGGAACTGAATAATTATCTGCTTTAGCTTGGATGGAAAAGGAGAACATCATATCTCATTTCTTCACTTCGTGTCCAGAGTCCAAACGAAGGGGGAAGACATCAAGTGCCATGTGGTCTGTTTCAGCAAATGCAGAAAATACGTGAAAAATACACTCGTCATCAAAAGAATAGTTGCACCCAGAAGGAGGTATGGGATTGCAGTGCTGTTGGGAAGGAAGATAAAGGTTACCAGGAACAATAAATGATGATACATTTAGACTGATATGATCAATATTTATTGAGCTACACATACAGAAGTAGTGTCTCTCAGTATGGCGTCGGGCCGCCACAAAGCCAGACGTCTCGGCATGGAGTTGTAGAGGTTCCTAATGGTGTCCTGTGATAATCCATCCCATGCAGCTTGAATATTCTCACACAGTTCCTGCAAATTGTGCGGTAGGGGTGGAGGTGGCGTGACATTAGGCCATCTGGACATGTGAAGCGTGACAACAAGCCATTCATCTTGGCGCTGAGCACGGTGCCTCCACACACGGATTCGTTGGTCGTCTCCACCAAGACAAAAGCGGGACTCGTCACTGAAGATGACCCACTGCCATTCTGAGTCACTCCATGACAGTCTGGCACGACACCATTGCAGTCTTTGGTGACGTAGACGTGGTGTTAAGGACAGTCGTCGTAACAGTCTGCGTGCATGCAGTCCTGCGCCGTGCAGCCATCTGCCGATGCTGCTGGCACTAACAGAATGACTCATGAAGACGATCACTGCAAGCTGAATGTCCACAATCGTGGCTGTTGGCTCAGTCAGCTTGAGTGAATCATTCGCATGTCTCGCATGTCAAATCTACTCACCAAGTTTCTGTTGCTATTGCTGTTGCTTGATTCCTCATGGGTGCACTGTTTGTGCAGCTGTTTTGTTGATGAGTGTAAATTGACCAGTCAAAGGGGTAAGAGTTGCCGTGTTGGATGCATCAAAGTGCACAGTGCACCTTCTTATAATATCAGAAATCAAAGCCTCCCCTCCACCACCCAACAGCCCTGCAGCTATATCTGTTTCTCTTGGGGAGGGTGCGTCCATTCCAAAGGTTATCATCGAGCTCTCTCACACTCTTTCCGCGGCGCCCGGGATTTTTCCCTCCACTGCGTCTGGAGTCAATTTCAGTTGATGTGCCCTCATAGGCGGAGGTTTAGAGCAGGCTCTTTTGGCGATTGTACAGAACCTTCCAGAAGGGTGCCGGAGGAACTGACAGGCCTCCTATCAGCCGAGAGGGCGCGCGAGTACCGAAACCCATTACGGCCGTCCATCAGGCAGACGGGAAATCATTTACGTGATCAGAGAGATCAATTGCGGTAAAAAAAGGTTACCTTTTTGATGTCTGCATTTGAAGTCGCTTCTTGGTTGATGGATGTTTCAACCCCCACACCCCCGCTCCACCCCACCTTCTCCAGTTCTGCAGGTTTTCTGGAAGCCCCTTGAAATTCTCTTTCAGGTTCAACGAGGGACTGCATGAACCCCGTAGCCATCGTTCCATGGGGCAGATTGGGTTCTGTCTTCGGGAAAGATTGCTCATTATGGCCTATCAGTGAAGACTTGGAACAGCAGGCGGCCTTTTCCGAAAGTCCAGAGTGCTAAATCGCCTGGCGCTAAGACCCTGAAGAAAACGTTAAGCGAGGCTGCTTCAAGCCAATCTGAATGGAGCGACATTGCCGGTTTTTGCTTAGCTTTAGGCAGCACCGTGGTGCTGACTAGAGCATGAATGAGCTTCATTATATCCGTGTCAGAACGTAGCTGTTTCCGTTCATGTGTCAAGCACATTTCCAACACGTTATATGGCTTTTGCAGGGAAAACGAGTCAATTGCTGTGAATGATGGCCAACAGGAGTGCACACAATAATAAAACCTTGGTGCAAATACAGCATTCAAAACTCTTCACTGATGCTGATAGCAGCGTCTTCAACTCAGACGGAATAGAGCAGGTTACACGTGGTTAGTTTATAGTACAGTACTGGTGGATGATATACCATATTTTGCCACCTTATACCGGAATGTCCCTCGGAAATAAGCAACATACTGTATGTACAGTACCGGTCAACAGTTTAGACACGGCTACTCGTAGCAGGTTCTCCTTATAGCAGGTTCTCCTTATAGCAGGTTCTCCTTATAGCAGGTTCTCCTTATGTTTGTCTTAATGCTTTACTGTAGAATAAAAGTGAAGACACCAAACTATGAAATAGTACTCATGGAATTATACAGTCCACCTTAAAAACCTCCAAAATGGACCTTTACAGGAGGATACAGCCTTCTTACCCTGCAGTGGAGGCTGATAAAACAAGGTTTATTACTACTAATACTACAGATTGTTATTTGTGTTTACTACTACTACTACAGATTATTACTTGTATTTGTTACTATGACTACTACAGATTATTTGTTTATTACTACTACTACTATAGATTATTTGTGTTTACTACTACTACTACAGATATTACTTGTGTTTACTACTACCACTCCTACTGTAGATTATTGCTTGTGTTTATTACTACTGCTACAGATTATTACTTGTGTTTATTACTACTATTATTACTACAGATGATTACTTTCGTCTACTACTACAGATTAATACTTGTGTTTATTACTACTACTCTTACTACAGATTATTTCATTTGTCTCCTACTAATACTGCTACAGATTATTACTTGTGTTTGCTACTACTACTACTACTACAGATTATTACTAGTCTTTATTACTACTACTGTAGATTACTACTTGTGTTTATTACTACTACTTCAACAGATTATTACCTGTGTTTACTACTACCACTATTACTACTACTACTACTACTACTACTACAGACTACTACTTGTGTTTGCTACTACCACTATTACTACTATTACTACTACTACAGATTATTACTTGTGTTTACTACTACCACTATTACTACTACTACTACTACAGATTATTACTTGTGTTTGCTACTACCACTATTACTACTACTACTACTACTACAGACTACTACTGTAGATTATTGCTTGTGTTTATTGCTACTGCTACAGTCATTATTTGTGTTTTGGTAACTATTGCAGTTGTGTTTACTGCCCAAAGATGCCAGCACAAAATGCTTGATAGTAATTTTTCTGTAATCTCAATATACCAATACATCATAGTGAGTCCGGCTGTTGAAAACGCTACAGTGTGTATTAGATCGTACTGTAAGCTTAGCTCCTTAGTAAACTTTGCCAGTGAGTTTGGTTGTGTGGTGACTGATGTGTGAGGGAAGCACATTTGAGGAGGGAAGGAGCAGTTCATTAATCCTGGTAAATCCCCTGTAGTTACCGAGGTGTAGCTTCCATTTTCGCAATTGAATTTTAATTCAATTCCTGCAGGATTAGACTCTGGTCTTTGCCAGCGAGTGCACACCCACATCCACGAACTAAGTAATTGGAACATTTAAGATTCCAGTTTCATACAACCGTGAGCCTTTTCAAGGCTCCCCTCAACATAGGTTTCCTCGGATGCCCGGTGTTTATCAAGCCCGTGCTGTGTTTTTCCTCCTTGAACGCAAATCCAAGCCTTGGGTGAAGTACGGCCTTCCTGGATGACTGTCCCCTTAAGGTAGATTTTGCAGATTTAGTTTAGTTGCCTCTTATTTACATCCCCGAACACGCACTTCTAGCGCTGGTTTAAGGAGGCAGGCACGATGCTGCTGTTTTGTTTGTCCTTGCGTACGTGCTGCGTGGGAAGACATGGGCTTAAACTGTTTGGAAGGACCGAATGGAGTCTTTCTTACTGCACTGGCTCCACCGAAATTTGGCTTGTGTTTTTTTGGAGTGACTGACTCACACCATCAAAAGAGAATAGCTATATTTCCTCCTGAGATTAATTATCTCGCCTAGCACTTTGGTGTGTACGATTACTCGGCCTGTTTCTAGATTTCACTGTGTGTGTCTTAATTCCACTGCTAAATACACTGTATTGCCAAAAGAATTCACTCCCCCATCCAAGTCATTGGATTCAGGTGTTCCAATCACTTCCATGGCCACAGGTGTATAAAACCAGGCACCTAGACATGCAGACTGCTTCTACACACATTAGTGAAAGAATGGGTCGCTCTCAGGAGCTCAGTGTATTCCAGAGTGGTGCCAACTTCCAGAGAGGTCACCAACTTTCTGCAGAGTCAATCACTACAGACCTCCAAACTTCATGTGGCCTTCAGATTAGCTCAGGAACAGTCTGTAGAGAGCTTCATGGAATGGGTTTCCATGACCGAGCAGCTGCACCAAGCCCAATGCAAAGCATTGAATGCAGTGGTGTAAAGTGCCGCTACTGGACTCTAGAGCAGTGGAGACGTGTTCTCTGGAGTGATGAATCCCACTTCTCCATCTGGCAATGTGAGGACGAGTCTGGGTTTGGCGGTTGCCAGGAGAACAGTACTTGTCTGACTGCATTGTGCCGAGTGTAAAGTTTGGTGGAGGGGGGATTATGGTGTGGGGTTGTTGTTCAGGTGTTGGGCTCTGCTCCTCTTAATGCTCTCAATGCTTCAGCAGACCAAGAGATTCTGGACTATTTCATCCTCCCAACTTTGTGGAAACAGTTTGGGGACGGCCCCTTCCTGTTCCAACATGACTGCACACCAGTGCACAAAGCAAGCTCCATAAAGACATGGATGAGTGAGTTTGGTGTGGAAGAACTTGACTGACCAGCACAGAGTCCTGACCTCAACCCGATAGAACACCTTTGGGATGAATTAGAGAGGAGACTGCGAGCCAGGCTTTCTCGTTCAACTTCAGTGTCTAACCTCACAAATGTGCTTCTGGAAGAATGGTCAAAAATTCCCATAAACACATTCCTAAACCTTGTGGAAAACCTTCCCAGAAGAGTTGAAGCTGTTCTAGCTGTAAAGGGTGGGCCGACATCATATTAAACCCTATGGATTAAGAATGGGATGTCACTCTACTAGATTTGTATTGTCTGTGTGGCAGAATGGAGTGCGGGGTGAAGGCTACACGAATGTGCTGAAAGTGTTAGTCACGACTTCTGTTGCATCATCCTAACACAGTACAGTTTTGCTATGAAATTAAGTGGGATGGTGGTAGCGCATGCTCTGTGCAGTTCGGTAAGAAGGACGAGGTAGGAATCCCAGCAGTGAGCCCTGATTTGTCACAACTCTGTGGTTATTTAATTCACTGATTTGACTCCAGTAACACTGTGGGCCAGATACAGCACAAAATGTGCTTTCAAGCGATTGCAACATGTGCCCCAAACGCGCTTGAATTTAACGGCCGATTCGCTAAGACCTCAGCCCGTCAGGCTAACTGCGCGGAGCAGACTGCGGGAGCATATTGCGGCCACATAACAGCATATTTTCCGCCGTGTCTCCACACATATGTACATCTGGTCCTGAGAGTTGCCAAGTATTTGTTCAGCACATGTACGCCGCTAATGTCTCTCAACAGGAGGTCTTGCAGCAACACAGAACCAAAGTAATCCCAAAGACTTTGGCAGGCAGATGAAAACTGGCACAAAAGCAGCTGCCACGATTTGCTTGAACCTGGGTACATGATATGACATACACGATCAGCCACACTCTAATGTCTTCCCCCACCTTTTGGAGATCTTCCAAACGCATATGCGTGAGGAGGGGAAGTGTGTTTTGTGTCGCACCATGCACGCGACTGCACGTTTGGCTTGTGCACCAGTGTCAGGCACAACAAGAGGGCAGAATTGGTCTGAGCTGCTAGTGAAGTTGGCGATGACACTGGTGCAAATGGCTGTATATGTCCAAATTGGGCCCTATGTGTCCAAATTGGGCCCTGTATGTCCAAATTGGGCCCTATACGTCCTTTGGGACTCAAGGTTATGTGTGAGTCTTACACTTTACGTTGATCTGTTCCTCTGAAGGCATCTCCAAAAGCAGCGCTGCCTCATCTTCATTAGCCCTGAAAGAGCCTCGTCCGTTGATATCCACCCGAATCTTGTTTGCGTGCCAGCGGGATGTATTCAGGGATGCCCCAATGGCCTGCTGCTGAGTGTAGGAAAGCACTGGAATGAGCCCGTCCAGCTCCCATTAATGGCCCTAAACAAATGGTCTAATAAGGGGGCCGTGTGGTACCTCTGTCCTACCTCAGAAACCGATTACCCATAGCTAATTATCACTCGTTTAATGAACAAGGAAATTAGGGAACGTTGAATATGGGCCTCTGTTTCTGCTCATTTGGAAGCCACTTACGTGGACAACGGGCATTAGGCAGACAAATGGAAAAGGACGGATTGAAAAAGCTGGAAAAGGCAGGCAGAGGCAGGGAAGGAGCACACGGTAAAACACGGGAGAGCTAGAGAGGATCTAAAGTCAGTGTTGCGTGACGTGTCCTGTGGCCGGGAATTGGCTTTTACAGCATTGGCACAGTCATCCACCAGCCGCGCCTGAATTGGAATCACAGCCTGGCCGAAGACAGCCTCTCAGTCACCAAAGCCAATCACCATTTGGTTACAGGTTAACATGGTTTCCTGAAGCTCCCTGCTGACGCTGGATCATGCGGTGGCAGCCATATTGGATTTTTTTGTGGGGATGACACTAGTAGCAGTTAGTGCATAGTGTTTGGTAGTGGGCCGATGTTGCGCCTGACCCACTTCATCACCATGAAACTAAGACGAATTTACAGTGCAAGAGGTAGCTGAGTGGTGAAGGTGTTGTTTGTGGTGTGGAACCATTTTCAATCCATTAAAATGATATTCAATGTGCAGACTACGCAAAAAGAACACCAACTGTTGGGGTACCACTTCCAAAGCACAGGAAAGATTGCAGTGCGTTCCATCCCAGTGGTAATCCAAAGAAGCTAATTTCATAGCAGAACCATGGAATTCATAGAAATTGACCCTTTAACGATGTTGAGAACCAAGTATTGTGGTGCTTATAGGTGCACTAAGCTACCAAAGCACAGCTTATATCATTGTCTTAGCATTGTTAGCTTTTAGCTTTATATGTGTTAGCCATCAGTACAGTAATGCTAATTTCTACTGGCTCCTCCATTAGATAATCCATGATCTTAACGGTCAGGCTGGCATAGCATTGCTTTCATAAGCTGCAACAGACAAGATAGGACCTGTAGTGCCATATTTAAAAAATACTATAATAATAATAATAATAATAATAATAATAATAATATTTTATTCAAAGTTTTACAAACTGCACTGTACTAAACCTTATAAACAGGCCTGATTACACTCACCTGCTAATGAAACTTAGTTAATCAAAGTTACTTAGTTAATTTTCTTTAAGTATTGATGTCATTTATCATGATAATGATAGATGAAGATATCGTCATATTGCCCACCCATACTAGCCATCGCCGGGGGCCGTTTCTTTTAGACTGTCAGTACAGTGGCTACATCTTAGCGAAGGCTATTGTTAGTGAAAGCTGATATATTAATTCTGTTAATAATGGTAACACTTTAAAGTCAGTGTTGAGTAACTAACATGTAATTATGCATTAGTTAACATGTAGTAATACATTAACAATGGTTAACTAATGTTAAGTAAACATATAATAACTGCCTTTCTTTGTGTTTGGCGAGGGCCGACGTTCTGTGCATGATGGGTGGAAATAAGTGCTGCCTTGTGCTCCTACAGCAAGCCAGACAACATGTGGAGAACATGCTAATGGAGAACATGCTAATGGAGAACATGGACTACACAATTAAAAGAGACATGAGACGTACGTGTTTACGTTTGTCCGTCTTCAACGACAGTGGTGATAGATCGCAATCCTCCTCACAACCAGATGAAGCCCAACCACTTGTGTAACTAAAACCCAGTGTCGCTAATTCAAAGCCACCAAATTACCCGTCGCCAGCACATGTCTAGCGGCGGCGTGCACTTCCTCTGGCATAAAAGCTTCTGGGGGGCTCTATTTCAGAGCCCTGCTGGGACCTGGCACTGCCTGCACCCCGAGTGCGTTTTGAAGCCATTCATTCCTGCAGAGGGGGTGGGTGGATTATGCGACATGGAGGAAATTACAGATCTTGAATGGTGCGACAGTTTTGAGGGGTTGGTGGGATTAAACACTTGCGAAAGCACCAGTGCCGGCCTATTTAGGGCAGCATGAAAGGGTAATATGACGCATTACGTCTCTGCATAATTGAACGGTTATGGTGCCAACAAAGCCGTTTGGAGTGGTTGGGTGTGCATGACGACTTATCAGTTATGGCATCATCAGTTGAACCAGGAGAAGGGAATGCTTTACAACCGGTGAGCCTTGAATCCCATTGCTAGCCTTCAGTGTTAGTCTGCCTTCTCAGTATGGCTAACCCAACATGCCAGACGTCTCAGCATGGAGTTGTAGAGGTTCCTAATGGTGTCCTGTGGTAATCCAGCCCATGCAGCTTGAACATTCTCACACAGTTCCTGCACATGGTGCGGTAGGGGTGGAGGTGGTATGACCCCAGGCCTTCTAGACGTGTGACGTGTGACAACAAAGCGTTCTTCTTGACGCTGACCAAGGTGCCTCCACACACGGATTCGTTGGTCCCCTCCACCAAGACAAAAGCGGGACTCATCACTGAAGATGACCCGCTGTCATTCTGAGTCACTCCGTGACAGTCTGGCACGACACCATTGCAGTCTTTGGTGACGGTGACGTGGTGTTAAGGACAGTCGTCGTAACGGTCTGTGTGCATGTAGTCCTGCGTGGTGCAGCCGTCTGCCAATGGTGCTGGCACTAACCGGATGACTCATGGAGGGCATCACTGCTTGCTGAATGTACGCCGCGATCGTGGCTGTTGGGTCAGTCAGGCAGAATAGTCTTTAGTGCTGCTTGCGTGGAATACCGAGTGTACTCATGAAGATAAGGAACCTGTTAACCTCCTCAATATCACAGGCTTGAATTAAAGTACTTTTGATATGATTGACTGTAGAACTGCAATAGATAAGACTACAGAACGTCAGTTGAACGTCTTACACTCAAATGTCCGTCTATGGTCTAAGCGCCTCAAGCCCCTATAGGCTCATATTGCTATTCCTACCATGCCTGGGAAGGGAGCACCGAGACCGTCCCGTATTGTGATTGCAGCCTCAGCCTGATTAAGACAAATAGCTTTCGCAGACATACAACCCAACGTGTAGCTGAGTCCTTACGAGGATCTGTCAGTACATCTTCCGCACATCACCATATCAACACCTGTCTCCTCCGCTCGCCGAGATGCATGGGCAGCGCGAGAGCCGTCACATTAAATCAGCATTAAACTTGCTGTGCTGATCTGTGGACGTTATTGTCTTTGACTCATAATTGTGCTCATTAATCAATTTCTAGAAGATGCTGCATGCTTCCCGGACGGAGAGAGAAGGGCGAGCGCGAGAGAGAGTGGGAAAGAGAGAGAGGGAATTCGGAATGAAGGCTGATAAGACGGGGAGTCTTCTTTACACGTTCATTTGTTTATTAGCAGATCATAATTAGTCACAGTCCATTGGTCTACTTGATAGATTCATTAAAGGCAAGGCATGCTGGAAGCCCATTAAGAAGCTGATAGCCGAGCAGCAGGCGGAGCCGGGGAGCTGTTTAGCAGCGGCCTCTCCATAAACTCTATTACCTCATCAGTCACGTGTGGGGTTCAGACCACGCGGCCTCCGCTACGTTTAACTGCTCATCTCATCTGATCCCATCAGACCAACACGCTCTGTGAGAGTCTGTGAGAGTCTGTGAGAGTCTGGTGGGTCAGTCAGTTACTTCTGCTACTCTCTCTCTCTCAGTCTTTTACACTCTCTCTCTCTCTCTCTCTCTCTCTGTCTCTCTCTTTCACTCTCTCTCTCAGTCTTTTACTCTCTCTCCCTCTCTGTCTCTCTTTCACTCTCTCAGTCTTTTACTCTCTCTCTCTCTCTCTCTCCTTTCACTCTCGTTCTCTCTTTTCCTTCTTATCTCTGCCTTTCTCTGTCTTCTCTCTTTTGCTGTTTCTCTCTATCTGCCTCTTTCTCTTTGCTGTCTCTCTCTGTCTATTCTTTTTTTCCTATTCTTTTTCTTT
>CM067499.1:1338891-1358068 GCA_034552555.1 Semaprochilodus insignis
CACTCTCAATATGCAGTGAATATGCGCACTCTCAGTATGCGGTGAATATACGCACTCTCAATATGTGCCCTGTCAATATGTGATGAATATGTGCACTCTCTATATGCGATACATATCACAGGACCCTACAGTTAAAACTATGTTGACTGCTTCATATATCGTAGCCATTCTGACAGCAGGATGAATAAACGAGAGCTGCTTTCTGACTTCGGCACGGTTCTGTATGCTCAGTTGAGAAGCTGTCACTGACCCTAAATCCGAAGAGAGGCTTTTAGCAGCAGGAGAGGGTAGGAGAAACATATGGAAATACATCAGCACTATTGAACTCGCATGCTTTTCTGCTATTCACAGCTTTCAGAGAGGATGTGAATGAAGACGAAGCAAGTCTGACGAGCCTAATTAATATCTATTGCTCTGTCTTTGGTTTTCCACACCTTTGTGAGGCTAGATGTGCTGCTCTGTGTTCCTCTACCACTCCTATTTGGATTCCGAGCTTGCAGTAAGGACTGATTAAAATATATATTAGACTGTATGTCTGCTTTAAGGCGGAATGGCCTTACTGTTCCTTTCAGATAAGTGTATAGACCCATAATGCAAGGGAATAGAGTTCTGAATGTGCTTTAGAGCAATAAACGAGGCTTACCCTTTGAATGCCTGAGCTGCTTACACACATAACGACACGCAGATGTTGTCAAAGCAGGGATCTGTTTACTTGACATGTGGAAAATACACTATATTGCCAAAAGTATTCGCTCGTCTGCATTCACACGCATATGAACCTGAGAACATCCCATTCTTAATCCATAGGGCTTAATATGATGTTGGCCCACCCTTTACAGCTAGAACAGCTTCAACTCCTCTGGGAAGGCTTTCCACAAGGTTTAGGAATGTGTTCATGGGAATTTTCAACATTCTTCCAGAAGCGCATTTGTGAGGTCAGACACTGATGTTGAACGAGAAGGCCTGGCTCGCAGTCTCCGCTCTAATTCATCCCAAAGGTGTTCTATCGGGTTGAGGTCAGGACTCTTCCACACCAAACTCACTCATCCATGTCTTTATGGACCTTGCTTTGTGCACTGGTGTGCAGTCATGTTGGAACAGGAAGGGACCGTCCCCAAACTATTCCTACAAAGTTGGGAGCATGAAGTTGTCCAGAATCTCTTGGCCTGCTGAAGCATTAAGAGTTCGTTTCACTGGAACTAAGGGGCCGAGTCCAACTCCTTAACAACAACCCCACACCATAATCCCCCTCCACCAATTTTACACTCGGCACAATGCAGTCAGACAAGTACCATCCTCCTGGCTTTACACCACTGCATTCGACGCTTTGCATTGTGCTTGGTGATGTGAGGCTTGGATGCAGCTGCTCAGCTATGGAAACCCATTCCATGAAGCTATCTACACAATGTTCTTGAGCTGATCTGAAGGCCACATGACGTTTGGAGGTCTGTAGCGATTGACTCGGCAGAAAGTTGGCAACCTCTCCACACTATGCTGACCCCGCTCTGTCATTGTACATGGTCTACCACTTCGTGGCTGAGTTGCTGTCGTTCCCAGTCTCTTCCATTTTGTTATAATCCCACTGACAGTTGACTGTGGAATATTTAGTAGTGAGGAAATTTCACGTCTGTAGTTGTAGTAGTTGTGGCACGGTGCCATCCTATCATGGTACCATGCTGGAATTCACTGAGCTCCTGAGAGCGACCCATTCTTTCACTAATGTGTGTAGAAGCAGTCTGTATGCCTAGGTGCTTGGCCATGGAATTGATTGGAACACCTGAATCCAGTGATTTGGATGGGTGAGTGAATACTTTTGGCAATATAGTGTATGTATGCTACAGCATGTAACGAGCCATTTACCAAATAAGCAATAATCAGTTTGCCTCTCAAATATGGAAGTATTAACAAAGAGCTCAGTTCAATGGTTGCTCCTATAAGTATGCAGGGCTTAAACCTAATACTGGACCAAATGACACAGTCAGCATTAAGACGCTGTGAGCCCTGTGAACGTTCCCTATTACCATATTCCCACATGACTGAAAAATTCCCAACAAAATGTGACCCCCCCCCCATATATGAAGTACCCCACTGCATATTGTATGGAGCGAAGTGGAATAAATTGCGCCCGGCTCACTGAAGCGAGTCTAAGCTGGGTGATATAAGCTCTATATTTGTCATTTCCTACAGTCGTCTGGGCTCGTCGCAACGGCCTTGGCTCGGCACGGTGCCTTTACTGATCCGTGACATATTCTCCCTGATTGACCAGCTGCTCGGACATTGAAAGCAATGAATAACTAATGAAGCCAGGCACCCGATCCGCCTTGCCACGGGAAAGAGGAACCACGCGCTCTTCTCTTCCCAGCTATTAGATGATATTTGGTGATAGGAGAATGCCAATGCATGTCAATAGGATTCCTTGGTTCACGCCGGAGTTAAACCTTTAACTGGAGGTATATCGTTTCAAGGTAGAGGGCACCTTAGACCAGCAAACGACCAGCAGGAAGACCACTAGCAGGAAGCTCATTCATATGCATTATTTATATACAATGTGGATTTATGTGCCTAGCTTCCTCCTCGTCGAAGAAGGAAAACAATTCTAATTGCCTGGCGGGCATATGGAACAAGTCGGAAGAACGGGTCATCTGGATAAATGAACGTGCCGTGAGGCGTCTTACTTTCTCCCGCACTAATTCAACCCCGTGTTAAAGGTGTTGTGTCCATATATCGAGCCAAAGTTGGCTGAACAGCATTCCCCTCTGTTTGGAACGAGGCTGTTTGTTTTGTTAGCTCGAGCCTTGAGAGGAAAGAAAGGGAAAAAGGGAGAGAGATAGAGAGTGAGAGAATGAAAAATGCATTAGGTATCTTGACATGTTTTGGCTTGGAGAGGTGTGGGGTGTGAGGAGAGCTTGGGGAATTGAATGGGAGAACTCAATAGAGAAACATGGCACCCAATAAAGGGCTACAAACACAGCAATATCTGCAGTTCACTCGATAAATCCCCACCTAAATCAGCTCCCAGCCGGAGGAACCCGGCCCGCAGTCCGGCCCGCTTTTATGTCGCTCTCGCTCTCATTAGAACAAAAAACTATATACAATGATGTGTGTATAATTCCGTTCTCCAGACAGGACACATTGATAATGGAGGTAGCAGGTAAAGCCAGGCATACGCTGTGCGTCTGCTCACAGCTCACACTGCACATTTGAATCGCCTACTGTGTGATGTATCTGCTCACACTGTACGAACACGCTCCATCCGACTCGCGTGACGCGACATGGGTGCTCACGCAGCCCATACAGACAGCTCAGCTCTGCCTACAGGCCATTTCCAATAAAGCTGTTTCATTCAAAACAGCACGCTGCGCGTCCGAGTACTGAGCAATAACACTGGCTGAATCCCAGATGACTCAGTGCTCCCTAAGTAGTGCACTACGTAGGATAAGTGGCTCCTGCAAGCAGAAGTGCATCATATGTGTAATACCCAGGCATGTGGGATTCAGCCATGTGTACACAATTCCATATGGGACTGATGTTGTGGTGTAGAAGCCAGAACTTGCAAAGTGCGCTACGTAGGAAGGAGGGGGGGCACTGGGGATTCAACCACTAACAAACCAACTGTGCTACAACAGCTCTGCTAACTTTACTACCCTGCACTGAAACTGAGAACCAGCCGAACTACACAGACAATATTTCTGCCAGTGGTGGAAAACAATATTTAAGCTTCTATTAGGTTCTATTAGTTTGAAGGATAGCAATTTTCAAACAACTAATAAGTCTTTGGCAGAGGCCCTGTCCTGGGCCCAGGTCTTGAAGCGTTTGGACCCTCACAGATCCTGCCAGATATGGACGGCAGGGCCATAGCCTGCTCCCTGCACAACAGGACTGGAGCCAGACTGGTGGTGGGGAGGAGGAAGGAGGAGAGCGTAAGCTGAATCCTTTTAAAGACAGGTGGCACACAGAACTTGCGCTAAAGCTTTCATAAGCCGCACTGTAGTACTGGTACTATATATATATCGACTCTTTAGCCCATGTTCATGTGTGCGCAGCTGTGTGGAAGCCGTAGCTATGACTGTTTCTAAGTGGTTTTGGGTGCGACTTTGAGGGGTCTGCTCAAACTGTGAGACAAGCCATCAAAATTTCTGACATGTCATCCAATTATCCGACTGCTCAATCGGAGGTCGCTCGGCCAGTTACCCGGACATCGCTTCCCCGCTCACGCTGCACGGCAAACAATGCCCGAGATCGGCTCCAAGTCGGCTCCAACCAGATCGGACGGCGTATGCCTGGCTTAACAGACATCCCGATTATGGGAGTGTTTGTTCATGGCTAACTTAGGAAACATCACCTAAACCCTGACACAGAGGACCACTTTTATGGATGAGCAAAGGTGTATCGCGACGTGTTGCTTGAGGGGACGACAGTATGTTCCCGCAATGTGCCTGCATTTAATGTTTAGTGTTCACATTACCAGACTGTAGTGGCACAAATCCATCTTCTGTTCTGATTGGCTGGTATATAGCGAGACACCGTGACGACTGTTACTTGCAGGCTGCTGTTGGGGTTGTGATGCTAATACAGGTAGAACTGCTCCTCTCCTCAGCCTCTTCAGTGTTAAACGTGGAGCCAAGGGGCCAATTCCCATATCCTAGACTGTTGGGTAACAGTCTTGACTCATTCATATATTCATAGACCTCCAACCCCAAATGTACATGAACCAGCTCACATTCTATCCCAGCAAAACAACAACATCAACAACAACAACAACAACAACAACAACAACAGCAGGAGACGGTGCAGAAACGCATCTTTCCAAGCTGTGAAGGGAATGTCAGCACTTTTCCTACTCTTCCCAAGGAATTTCCAGTGGGCAAGGTTGAGCTTCATCCTTCCTATTCACCAGCTTCTTAATCAGTTGTTCTGTTCCACCTTAAATGCTACAGCTTGTACAGGCACTAGGATGTAACTGCAGCACCATTTAAGGCGGACCAGAAAATTCCCAAAACAAGTTGGCGATTAGGAAGCCAGCTCCAGCGCTCCGGACAGCTTCTCAAATCTTAGACGACTACGAAGCAGCTTAGCTCCACGTTTGACACTGAGGACACTGAAGAGAGGAACAGTTCCACCTGTATTAGCATTGCAACCCCTGCAGCAGCCTGGAAGTAGCAGCCATCACGGTGTCTCACTATAAACCAGCCAATCAGAGCAAAGCTCATTCGATTATTCATGAGCTCTAAAAAAAGGTAAAAGAGCTCAAGCCATTCTTGGGTCAAATTATGGGGTTGGGTTTTTGGCCCTGACTGAACGGAAGTCGAGTACCTTCATGCGTTCTGTAGCACTTTTAATGAGAGTGAAATTTCATGTGTTTTTCTTTCACCATCATTCGTCGTTATTGTTATTGATGCAGCAACGCTGAACCCAACATTAGGTGCCACTGAACGCTGCAAAAGCATCTGACCCTTTTTCGCCCTCTTGTCGTTCTAATAATGAACAGCTGCACAGAGTGAATTATCCTGGCAGTGAAGGCCCGTTCTGCTGGTTAGGTTTCTGATGTTGTTGTTGTTGTTGTTGTTGTTGTTGTTGTTGTTGTTGTTGTTGTTTATGGCTCATGTAGCACATTCACATGACATTATTGATTTGGATGTGTGCCCAGGTCAAGACAGACTTGAGTCATTTACCTACACAAATGTACACAGAGGTTTGCAGTGTGAACACTAGGACTAGGAGAGCTGTGCAAGGCCCCACCCACTAACTAAGTGCAGGGGAGCACACACACACGCACACACACACATGCACATTGAGGTGGCGTCACAGCATACACATGCTCTTACATACACTCATCCTCAAAAGGATAGCTGCACTAACAGCTGCACCCAGAAGGAATCTTGGTGGACTTGGTGGGTAGGTTTGACATCATCAAGACGTGCGAATGATTCAAGCCCCATGCTCAGCCGTGCATGTGACGTAAGCAAGGACGGGCCTTATTGCTGTACCTGACTGACCCAACAGCCATGAGTGTGGAGATTCAGCAAGCAGTGATGACCTCCATGAGTCATCCGGTTAGTGCCAGCACCATTGACGGCTGCACAACACAGGACCACATGCATGTAGATCATTACAATGACTGCCCTTAACACCACGTCAACGCCACCAAAGACTGCAATGGTGTCATACCAGACTGTCATGGAGTGACTCAGAATGGCAGCAGGTCATCTTCAGTGACGAGTCCCGCTTTTGTCTTGGTGGAGACGACCAACAAATCCGTGTGTGGAGGCACCGTGGTCAGCACCAAGATGAACGGTTTGTTGTCACGCGTCCAGAAGACCTGGTGTCACTCCACCTCCACCCCTACCGCACCATCTGCAGGAATGAGAATATTCAAGCTGCATGGGATGGATTATCACAGGACACCATTAGGAACCTATACAACTCCATGCCGAGACGTCTGGCGTGTTGAGTTAGCAAACAAGGCGGCCAACGCCATACTGAGAGACACTACTTCTGTATGTGTAGCTCAGTAAACATTGCCCATATCAGTCTAAATGTATCGTCATTTATTGTTCCTCGTAACCTTTATCTTCCTTCCCAACAGCACTGCGATCCCACACCTCCTTCTGGGTGCAGCTATTCTTTTGATGATGAGTGTACATCTAGTCCTGAAAGTGCTATAAAGCCGCTGTGTTTCCTGCCAAGGAATGTGCCGATACTTCTGAGACTGCAAATTTGCATCGTGTTTCTAAAAGCTGGATGAAAATCAAGGCAAAACCTATTGCCACAAGACGCTCAACCTTGAGTGGGATTTGTTTTTTTGTGAGTTGCCCTCTCTCAGATACATTTGCATGAGGCAGAGAAGCACATTTCATGTTTCTCAGTCTCATGCACCAGCTTCGTACGTAAGGCAAACGGGCAAAACGCATCCGATTAGCATCTGAAACTGGCGCCAAAGGCTTAGTGATGCCTGATTGACTGACAACGTATGTGTTTTCCTCTGTGTCTAGTGAAAAGAAGGCTCATGAATCTTACATGAACATTTGTTTGTACAGTCTCCCTCTTTCCACCCCTGATGTGTGTCCAGACAAGCAGCAGGTCCAGTTCTTGGTGACAAGGGACAGGTCAACTCTGCAGCACCAATTACTGTATCCCTCCCTGTGGTACAACTGCCCAGAGAATGATGGGAAAGACATGCGGTCATATCGAGGAACACCCCTCGTTGGTCCAGAGATCACTGATGAAACGTGTTCCATATCTTGACACTACTTACTTTGTTTAAAAGTCTATGTTATCATTCCAGAAAGGTCTAGAAGCAGGAAATAGAGCACAGCACAGGTGGTGTCCTCAGCTGAACTTGCTACAGCAAGGCCCAGCGCAAAGCAGCATGTGCACTTGTTCCCCCAAGTGCCACCTTAAGGCTGCAGCGATACAACTAAACGATGGAAAGCGTAATATAAAAATCATACCCTGGTCTCCTCGGGCGCCCCCTCCAACTTCAATTCTGTGATTAAATACCCTTGGCTTCTGCTTTCAGCGTGGGTAATTGTGCTGAAATTTCCTCCCCTCGGGAGAAATTCACTGCTTGGGATTTTTACCCACTTCAGGACCTCGACTCTACTAGAAGAGCTTGCTGGTGGGCTTTTTGGCCATGGCATATTTCCAACTTCATCTGCTTGGATGTACACTCATCGTCAAAGGAACAGTTGCACCCAGAAGGAGGTGTGGGATTGCAGTGCTGTTGGGAAGGAAGATAAAGGTCACCAGGAACAATAAATGATGATACATTTAGACTGATATGATCAATATTTACTGAGCTACACATACAGAAGTAGTGTCTCTCAGTATGGCGTTGGCCGCCAAGGTTGCTAACACAACGTGCCAGACGTCTCAGCATGGAGTTGTAGAGGTTCCTAATGGTGTCCTGTGATAATCCATCCCATGCAGCTTGAATATTCCCACACAGTTCCTGGAGATGGTGCAGTAGGGGTGGAGGTGGAGTGACACCAGGCCTTCTGGACGTGTGACGCGTGACAACAAACCGTTCCTCTTGGTGCTGACCACGGTGCCTCCACACACGGATTCGACGTTCATCTCCACAAAGACAAAAGCAGGACTCGTCACTGAAGATGACCCGCTGCCTTTCTGAGTCACTCCATGACAGTCTGGCATGAAACCATTGCAGTCTTGACAGTGAGCGGTCAGTTGATTCCTTCTGGGCGCAGCTATTTGTGCAGCTATTGTTTTGATGGTGAGTGTGTGTGTCTCAGGTATTGGTATGGTCTCAGAAAGGGTGGACAACAAGATTAGACAAACTCTGCTTATGCTATTCTTGCTTAATGGAAAGGCTGCTCCTGGGAATAGAAGAATGCAGGGCTGGCGGATGGATAAAAGTGCATTTGACCACTTGATTATTTTGATACTGATGTGCAGCTGACGCGCCACTTCTGTTTTCAGTGGCTGTGTTGGAAATAGCTCAGCCATCTGTGAAGCTGTTTACTGAAACGTGCTCATTTCTGCGATCATCTGATCAACACATCATCACGATTTCAAATGACCTGCGTGCACATACAGAGAGGCGAACTAAAAGCAGGGGCAGCAGGGAAGCCAAATGGAATAACAGTCCGTCTTCAGTCCACTGTGCCTGCCGTCCTTCCATTGTTCCTGCTCCCTTAGGGCAATTACCTTCTTCTCCCAATGCTGATTTGGATGAAAGTGCTGGCGGGGGCTTCAGAACCTGGTACCTAAAGATACGGGTGTGTTGTTTTAGCAGCCCGTTTCTTGTTTGGCTAATGCTAGGCATGGGGAAAAACTGCTTCCCTTTAAAGGGACTCTGCTCAGAGCAGCAGCGGTACATTTTGCTGTGTAACTAATTGCTCATACATTTGATGTGGGTGTCTGGAGGAGGGAGGGTTGGGGGTTGCTGGTGTACCATTCCAGTTCCAACAGTTACGCAAATCAGTCGTGGGCTCTTTTTCACAGTCCAGTGTGGTGAGTGCTCGGAGACTGCGAGTTGGGAACTCAGTGAGGGAGATGATTATTCTGGGCAGTGGCCACTTCGTGACGGTTCCTGTGTAGCTGTTTAGGCTCATTACAGCCACAACATGCTGACACTGCACTGCCCACAACCACAAACCCACCAACACAAGGCTGAGGGAAAAACCCACGTACTATCGGCTTGGAAGGAAATGGTTGTCAGGCAGTGAGCGGAAGGAACAGGACACTCCTCATTTTGCTTGCCCAATTCAAGGTGAAAAAGGCTCCTATTGTCCAAGGGCTCGCGACATGAGCCATGGAGATAAGGGGGCAAATAATTGGGTTGCGGATTGCACCTTCCTTGCACAGGTTTTCAGCCTAGTCTTTGGCTGAGTTTGTGTTGAGTACCTTTAGTGTCCACTTTTACCTTTGAGAGCCTCGTATCTTAATTAGCAAAGTCGTTTAGCCCCAATTCACACTCAAGGTCAAGGTGCTAGCTGGAGCCTGGTGTGGGGAGCTCTGGCTTCAGTCAACATAAAGAGCTATTTTTATCCATCTAGCTGACAGATCAGGTGCCACTGATCCACACCTGTTCCTTGGAGCTGAGAGAGAGAGAGAGAGAGAGAGAGAAAGCAGGAGCAAAACGGGAGCTCATACATCAAAGTGCCAACGCGCAGGATTGTCCAGCTTGCCCATGGGATCAAACTTACACTGGCGGTGCCATGACCACAGCCCGGTCTGAAATCTCTTTTTGGTCCTTATTGACCTTTAGACCTGGAGCTCGACTCCCAAAAGCATTGTAGAGTTAAGATCCATCCAGAACAGCCAGACTGAGACACTCAAACAGTAAGCTTTGTGGTATAGCGCTCTTGGGAAAAGCAACGCCCGGGCAGTGCGTTTTCATTCTGCACAAGGTGGTTTTACTAGCCCTGTGACTTAACCCACTTAGCTCCCTGTGCTTGCATGTGGTGGACTGGCCAAAGTAGCACAGAATGTTCTTTTCTTCTGGAACTAAAGGCGTTCCTGAGGGAGATCATCTGTACCTGCTTATATGGTATTCTAAAATCTGGGGGAAGAAAACCGAGTTAGCAATGAAGGTGGAATCATGGACTGGAGTTAGACTTTCCGAGGCATGGCTCAACTTGTTTTGAGTCTTTGTGGTTGATTTAAATCTTGGAATGGGTCTGCTGTGTATTCAAGTCAAGTGTGGTTGTATTTATATGCACATTTTACAGCAGATGTTGTCACAAAGCAGCTTTACCGAGAATTCGGGTCCAAGCCCCGAGTCAGTGGCAAGGAAAATCTCCCCCAGAGAGTTTAGGGCTTACACGAAGAGGAATTTGTCGTCCGCATTTAACCCATCAGTGAAACACCCACATACACACACTAGTGAACACACCCTAGGGTGCAGTGAGCACACTTACCCGGAGCGGTGGGCAGCCCTATCCACAGCACCTGGGGAGCAGTTGGGGCTTAGGTGCCTTGCTCAAGGGCAATTCAGTCTTTACTATCAGCTCAGGGAGTGGAACCAGCGACCGTCCGGTCACAAAACTGGTACCCTAACCTCCAGCCCATGACTGAGCCCAGAGGAAGAAACCTCGAGAGGAACCAAGACTCAAATGGGGAACCCATCCTCCTCAAGTCGACACCGGATAGTGCACAAACAAGCACCGGGAAAAAGAGCAAGGGAAGTAAACTATGCATACGTTGACGCCAAGTCCTGCACAAACAGAATTGGTTCCATCTTAAGCAATGGCCGAAGTACTTCATCCAGGACAAGTTTTCTTCCCCTCCACAAAGTACCAGAAAAACCATGGAACCATGGAGGCCATCGGTCCTGCTTATGTTGGTTTTTGGTACCCACAAGACGTAGTAGCTCTCATGGGCCTTCTCTTTGTTTCCCAAGACTTGCAACTGAAGCCAATGACAATTTAGCAACTTCTTTACACTTCCTGGTGAAGGCAAAGTCACCAAATGCTGTAACATCCCCACTGAATGCTCCAGAATGTAATCTAGAATGTTATGTAGGTGCGTCGCTGGTTTTAGAATCACAACTTGCAAAGACCTTGCAAAATTCACATACAGTAGTTAAAAACTAGCATAGTTAGGAGCCAGCACTAACATTAGCATGAATACTCATATTTATGCCCATATTTTCACAGTTATCAGAATCAAATATAAGCTTTGATTGATTCTGCTTTTGATTCTGTGTGATTGTAGACATTTGTGCACAAGAACAGGGCAGCATTATGTTGCGTATCAGTCAGTAAGTTAAGCTAGCTAGCAAGCTAGTTAGCCAACCTGGACTCTAATTCGATTGTAAATTCTGGCTTCTGTGATGGTTCCAGCTCTCTCTCAAGCCTGTGAAAAATGAACTGCCTCTACAACCTGAAATTTCTTAGGTTCCCATGTGGTTGAGAGCTCCTAAAATGTTGTTACTGGCCTTATTATCCTTTGGGTAAATGCATTTAATTCTCAGGTGTGTAAGCCTACCGTCCTCTCCGCGGTTGTTTCTAAATGTAGCCTGGCGCCGGTTTAAAGAAAGCGAAAGTTTCAACTGTGCAAAACTCATGAAGTATTTGAAACCACCTTTAAAACCATCCATATTTAAACAGCTCGTTGTTGAAGCCCTATGTTTTTATATAGCTAATCAATCTGGGACATCTTCCCCGAACGCCTTATGAATCTACAAGCAGAACGCCACTTAAAATAACTTGCCGCGTTTGCAGCAATGTTTGCTTGTGGGTAACTTTTTGTCTCGTTCGACTGGCACGCGCGTTTTCCCTTCCGCAGAGCAGGAAGTGCTGCTTTTCAAACAGATCCCCCGGGGCTGCTTGGCACCTGGTCAACAGATGTTAAGTAGGGTGCGCGTGTAACGTCTCTGTCAGCCGAAAGGAGGCTAAGTGCTGCCGGTAAGGGAGAGCGAGCGTTCCGAGGCTGTGATGTTCGCGCTCCTGGTGAGCGGCCTCCCACGATGGCGTTCGCGGGTGGCCGACCCGACCGCAGCGGGGTGGCAGACTGACAGATGGACAGCCGAACCCTCCGAGAGCAGGTGGAACTGCTTAATTGGGACTCGGCGGTACCGGAGCCGGGGGAAAAAAAAGAAAATACGGCGGACCTTCAAAGACCCTGTCGCCACAGCTGTGGTCCAGCGTAACTAGAGAGCCTGGTGTAGGCTTTGGAGGGAGGAGCTGTCATATTGGGCATCTGGGACTAGACTGTGTAGCTATCTAGGGAGAGGGAAAAAAAAAAGAAGTCAGACCTCATTATCAGCCTTGGTCTTGGTGTCTGTTAGAGGTGAGCACTCGGTCGTCAACCCGGGGCTCGTGGTGTGAGGTTTGAAAGGGCCGGGATCTGACGCAATCTCTTGACAATGCTTACCCACTGAAACATTCTTGTGCCCAAGTTCTCCAATTTGCCACCTGCTCTCCGGGCGCGCGCTGCCGTCTGATGCAAGTCCAGATACATAGCGGAGGAGCTGGATGTTTTAATTAAACTGCTGCTGTAGCGTAGCATATTTGCCTCATTATTCCCAAACTGAGGCCGGCCTTGAAATTCCCAGCTTTTCCAGTGAAATTCTGCTCCTTATCTTTGGCGCAATCAAAAAGGCTAACGGGTTTTTCTTTCTCCTCTTGTGTCCCCTTTGATTTGGCACCAACGGCGTTGTTTGTTTCTCCAATAACAGAGTTTAATGGGGCTGTTCGTCTTAAGACACATCAATACAAGGCATGAACGCTGGCGCAGCGCAGCGTAGCGTAGCGTTCCTGATATTCCATAACTTAGGGTTCTCTGAAAGCACGAACATGCTAACATCATGCTATAAGAGAGGCCATCATATATGAATGATTCGCTGTTCTTGTGAACATAATAACCTCCCCAGTGGCTAACGCCGCACCGGGCTCCGTTTTTATATTCAGCTGCTTGGTCTCACCAGTACAATCTAGACAGCTACGACCTGAAGCCTCTTTGGCTTCTGTTTATGTATATGGCTTTTCATTTGGATTGTCCACAAGATGGAAGGCTCTTGATGGACGCTACCCCTTCTGCGAGAAGCGAACATTTTTCGGCGCGAGCGAATCAAGCGTAGAGTAGGGTTTGTAACAGGCAAACAGCAATAATGGCTTTAAGTTTGAGTGCAAGGACCAATAGTAATTATGTGTATTGATTGGCTTGTTATGTTTATAGGTTCCCCGTGCTTGAGAGTGATGTTCCTATGCAGGCTAAACGAAGCGTATATTGGCCCGAAATGGCAATTTATTGGCCTTAAGCCCAGTTTCCCCCCAAAGTTCACTGGTGTAATTTTGCTGTTAATTGCCAAGAAACATTGAACCCTTATTCAGATACACTCATCATGAAAAGAATAGCTGCACCCAGAAGAAGGAAATGTGGGATTGCAGTGCTGTTGGGAAGGAAGATAAAGGTTACCAGGACCAATAAATGATGATAAATTTAGACTGATATGATCAATATTTATTGAGCTAGTGTCTCTCAGTATGGCGTCAGGCCACCATGTTTGCTAACCCAACATGCCAGACGTCTCGGCATGAGTTCTACAACTCTACAGGTTCCTAATGGTGTCCTGTGATAATCCATCCCATGCAGCTTGAATATTCTCACACAGCTCCTGCAGATTGTGCGGTAGGGGTGGAGGTGGAGTGACGCGTGACAACAAACCGTTCACCTTGGCACTGACCACGGTGCCTCCACACACGGATTCGTTGGTCGTCTCCACCAAGACAAAAGCAGGACTCGTCACTGAAGATAATCCGCTGCCATTCTGAGTCACTCCATGACAGTCTGGCACGACACCATTGCAGTCTTTGGTGATGTTGACGTGGTGTTAAGGACAGTCGTTGTAACGGTCTGTGTGCATGTAGTCCTGTGTGTGTGCAGCCGTCTGCCAATAGGATGACTCATGGAGGGCATCATTGCTCGCTGAACGTCTACAATCGTGGCTGTTGGGTCAGTCAGGTACAGCGACAAGGCCGGTCCTTGCTTAAGTCACATCCATGGACAAGCGTGAAACTTGAATTATTTGCATGTCTCACAATCTCAAACCCACCCATCAATCCTGTTGGTNAGCGACAAGGCCGGTCCTTGCTTACATCACATGCGGGGTCGAGCGTGAAACTTGAATCATTTGCATGTCTCACGATGTCAAACCTACCCACCAAGTTTCAATCCTGTGGGTTGATTCCTTCTGGGTGCAGCTATTTGTGCAGCTGTTCTTTTGACAATGAGAGCGAGTGATTAAGTACAAAAAAGGTAAAGCCATTGGAAAGCCGTTGTCTAAAATGTCTAGGAATGAGATTAAACTGAAAGACTGCGGGTTTATGAAGTCTGTTCTTCACATCACTTTTGGTGTAAAGGTTATATGTGGAATGGGCAAGAGAGTGGTGGGATACCTGAGCCTATTAGCGAGACTTATCTGAATGATGGATCACGAAGCTGCCAGTCATACGACCGTGTGCCAGTATAATGACTGTGGGGGGGGGGGTATTATTGGTCGGGTGGCAGGGTGTTCAGTGTTCATATGGAAGCCTCTGTCTGCATAAGTAAGCTTTGTAGTCATTATCAGGCGAGAGTAGAGTCTATATTGATTTTCAGCGGTGCCAAGAAGCGAGTGTATTGGGACAAGTTGATGAAAGACCTCCTCCTGCGCTAGCCAAACACCATTTCAAGAGAGCCATTTCATCAAAAATCAAAGTGTTGTTCACCCGAAACGCCTCTGGCCGCAACACGCCATCAAATCGTCATTTGTCACCGGGGCGTGAAGGCACATTGCGGTAAACTAGACAAAATGAAGGTGAGTATGAGAACTACACGTGCCGCGTAATTACGGGGAAATTGCGGTTTCCGTTTCGAGTCGTTTGTATTCGAGGCGGCTGGCGCCTCATCAATAATAGCTGCAAGGTGGTGGGGGGTGGAGGGGTGGGCGGAGGAGGAGAGTGGGTTTCGTGCACCCAGTTCTAGCAGTGGGAGGCCCAGGACAGCACACTAGACTTGCTTCTCACGTCTTTCAGCTGCCTCTTTGTGTCAGCCAGGACAAGAGAGATGGAGAGAGAGAGAGAGAGAGAGAGAGAGCTTGGGTAAGATAGAGAGAGGGGGAGAGAGAGAGAGAGAGAGAGGGGGAGAGAGAGGAAACTTGGCCTGTCATTGTAATTGGCACCTGATGTGTAGGGCAATGGAGATGCATTGACATTCATTACGCTTAATAATGCGCTCGATTTCCCAGTTTCCCTCCATGCTCCTGCTGGCTGCAGGTTAGCCATAGAGCAAAAGAGAGAGTGAGAGAAAGAGAGAGAGGGAGAGAGAGCAGCAAGAGACTGTGTAAGAGGAGAAAAAGGAGGGAAAGGAGGGGAGCAGGAGAGGTGCTGGTGCTGGCTAGGCTTCAAAGAGACTTGGTGAGGCTTTTCCTTTCACTCTGCCATGTTGAATTAAGCTCAAACCGTATCTGTCGTCTACCCGAATAATACATTTCAGGAGTTCTCTGGTCTTGGGGACCTGCTGACCTGCACTTTCAGACTGTTCTCACTCTATCTCTCCTTTCAGATCACCAAGGGGTTTATAATTCACTGATCGGTTCATTTGAGACGTGGCACCACAGGGAAAAGGCTGTGCGGAGCGTTGCGTCCGCGCTCAACTCGGCACCATCAAATGTTACTGTGGCCCTGTAACACTGAGACGATGATACCTCCGGTTGTGATACATGAAGCAGTGGTTTCCGAAGAAGGGTAAAATGTGCTGGAAAAGGCTGTGTGGGTCCCCTGCTGTAGCCCACAGGGGCAACGGAAGACCCCTCAGAGTCATATAAGATAGAAACAGCTGGTCACGTCTCATGGCTGTAGGCTTTGGTCCAGCTGAAGAGCGATGCACCTGCTTCCAGTAAGCCCATCACTTGCTTTTCAGTCCAGAGCCTCAGAACTGGTGCGAGCTCAATACCATCTCTGTTTATGAGGTAGGGAGTCACGATGTCACATGACCTTGTTAAACCTATGAAATGCAAGGCATGTCTTTTTACACGGACGTGTCAAATGAGCCAATAATCTTGTTGGCGAGTGAACATTTTAAATAGTTCATCCCGAAAAGAGGACTAATAGGCGTCCGTCCAGGTATCGCGCCGGACGGAGGACTGGGAGTTGAAACACCGGACGTGTGACCACCTATTTACAATGCGGCTAACAGCTAGTAATGATGCTAGCATTCATCTGTTTAGTGGGAAGTCGCTTGTTGGCAGTGCATTGACTCCAGATGTCAGCGGAATTGTATACACCTTCTATGAACCAAGCGTTTAGGGTAGGGTGGCCACTTTCATAACCCCAAAAAGGAGGACATCCCACCCCCAAAAGGAGGACATCATAAAGGGGGGGTCGAGCACCTATATAACACATACATGATTGCTTTACTCACCTAATTGGGTGGAATGGAGGACATTAATTGGGTATATTGATTCTCATATTTTGGCCTTATATTACAAGGTTTGTGAGTTGTTCCACGTTTCCCGTTGTGAAAGTCGGACCAGGCACATTTGGAACCATGGTAGTTTGAAATATGGTGGTTCAAACCAATGTGGTTCAAACTACTGTGGTAGGAACAAGGTAGGACAGTTTTGGGAAACGGACGTACTTCAGATGTTCAGTTTAACGATACATGGCACCACGGTTCAGTGCTATGCTCCGTCATTGTACGGGAAACGCACCCCTGATCACTATTAACGTTCATGTACCTCTAGTTGTGGAAGCTCCAGGACGGTCCTGCTGCCAGCAATTAGAAACATATCTAGGATCAGAAAGACGAAGGTAATATCCACATGTTTTCCGCAGTAGTACATCCATTTATTCCAGTGCACTGCTTTTATACACAGTAGTGAACGCATTCCCTGTGCTTGATTTATCTGGCTTTTGTTCATTAGCTGTAGAGAGAGATAAATTATAGCAGATTCATCACAATAACATGTCAGAAGGTGGGCTGTTGGGATACAACGTGCTGTGCAGAAGGGGGGAAAAATAAAAGCGATAGAATACAAAAAAGGAAACCAAAAAGAAAGGAAGAAAGAAAGAGAAAAAAAAGAAAGAAAGATAAACTTGGTCCTCCTGGTACTATGCCGCAGAAGCGAAGCAGTCAGCGATTTCTGGGCAAAGTGGAGCAGTCCAGACCAAAGGGAGGTGTGAGAGAGAGAGAGAGAGAGATAATGACATGTTGTTTTATTCATCTGCCTGAATGCTGACCGGTTTGTTTGTGTTTATTCGTTGTGTTTGCCGTGTAAGTTGTAAGCTGGGGAGAGGGAAAAAACAGCTCACCCCGTAATTAACTCCCCCCAGATGAGGCGAGAGAAAGAGAGAGAGGGAGAGGGAGAGAGAGAGAAGATGCAGAAAGACAGCCAGAGAGGCTGGGAAGGGCTGTGAACGAGCACTTGTGAACGAGGTAGAGTGAAAGTGATTTCAGGCCTGGACTTGATGTGAGGCTCGCGCTCGCACTCGCGCTTTCACTCTCGCACCTAAACGAATCCTTCTCTAATGAGAACGTTTTCCGATGTCCATCCCCCATGTGCCTCCCTCTCCTTGTTTACCTCCAGTCTTGGCTGATTGATTGCGTCTGGCTAATTTTGGTATTTCATATCACATTTATTGTCAGTTTTGTTTCCACGTCCTCATATTTGATGTTCCAGTCCAGCTTTACACCTGCTAACACCTGGATGTCAGGCGAAATGCTTGCCTGCTGTTTGCAGTTTCCAGGATACGTGGACGTGTTAATCAAGTTGTTGTTTTAAGCTCAGAAATGAGCCTCGGGATCAAAATGCTGACGTTTTGTTATAAACTGCAGCAAAAAATTGGGTCTTGGCAAGTTCAGTAAACTTATCTGTAGTTTAAGTATCTGAAAGTTCTTATTTTGGGATTATTGTACCTATTTTGACCCTCCTGTCATGTTGTGGGTCAAACTGACTCGTTTCAAAATTATTAGTATTACTTTTTGCATATTAGTAATGCTAGTAAGGGTACAAATGATCTGCTTTCTTTCTAAATCGGAGACACTAAGTGATTGTCTGAATGTGCTGTATGTCTAGTTTTTTGCCAATGTACAGCCAAAAAAATTGGGCATTAAAAAAAATACGTGATTACACCTAATATTGATATTAACTGAAATAAAGATAATCTTAATGTAGAAAAATATATATTTTGAACTACTTTCATCGGATCAACATTATTGCTATTCCTTGCGGTTGAACATAACACTTTTCTTTTTTTAGGTGATTTTAGTAAGCCAAATTCTTTTGGCAAATAATGTGTATATATATAAATTTAGAAATGATTTAAAAATTAATGTCATTTTAATGTGTTTTAAAACATGCTTTAAACAGGCCAAATGATCTGCCAATACAGTGAGAATATTTGGCTTATTAAAATCATTTCAAACAGGCAAAAACATTTGGAAATAAGTTAAATAAAATTTCTAGTTGAATTAGAAATTTTAAAGTTTCAGTATCAGTACTTAAAGAACACTCAGCAACTGCATAATTCAGTACAGAAGGAGCATAATTCATCCTGTAGAACTGGATTTATGGCTGATATGTCAAAAAATATAACATCACAATGTTTAAAAACATGTATACAATGTACAATACGCATCACGGTATTGAGTTTTTCTGTGGTTTGATAAGTTGAACCAAGACAACAAGGAACCGGTAGTGCCACGTTTTCAAACATTGTCAAACATGTGAATGCAGTGATTCTTATTCAGTGTTTCAGATGCTTATATCTACGATATGCTCAGAAAGGCATATGAGATTTATAGGTGTGCAGTAATGCATTGTAAAATTGTGGCATCATAATGCAAAACTTTGACAATATGCATTATGGAGAATGGACATTGTTAATTCTGCCATCTAATGCAGCTGAATGGTGAGCAGCACCAATTAACACCTCGCGCTAACACCCCCCCTAAGAATTCCAGTGCCATTAAGAAAGTCGTGCAACAACATAAACACAGTCTTAAAGTCAACATACTTTCTTTTCAATTAAATTCTGTTCAAAATGTCATAAGAATATCATGAACTGAAATGAATTGTGAACTGAAGTGTATTGGTATACCCCTAGTCGTTTATCACAGTAACAATACGAAGGCTACAAGAGGTCACCCTGAAAGTTCCCCAGTTGATTACTTGCATTGAGACAATTAATTTTTGTATTGCAAGTTTTCTGGAATAGTATGTTTAAATAAG
>CM067499.1:1358568-1375987 GCA_034552555.1 Semaprochilodus insignis
TCGACCTAATTCACACTGCCAATTAGTTCCTTTATCAAAAAGAGATCATCAACGGACCACGACTGATCAGTTGTTGTATGAGATGTGGAACATTCTCAACTTAGTGGTGCTACTGACTAGTAGTGTAAAGCTACAACAACGCATCAACTAAATTAACATCAGCTTTTTAGGCTCATACATCATCTAAAAAGTCAAGAATGTTGAAACACATCATTTCAATGTAAACCAAAAGGAAGTTGAACATTTGGAAAGCGCTCTCCAAGGTGTAGATCCTTAAAACTCATGCAAACGCTCAGTGCTGCCTCGCTCCGTTGACCNACATGGCTGATAACAGGGCTGTAATGTCTGTGTGGCCAATAACCCAATAATGAGACCTGATAATAATGCCTGGGGCTTTGCGATTGACGGTGATAAGGATGATTCCAAGGGCCCAAAAAGACAGAGGTCTACAAAGATGATAGGCTTTTTTTTTGTATGGGATATTTCAGCTTACTGAAAGACTCTTATTTGAAATGCTTCACGCATTAAATAATCATTAGAGACTTATTTAAGATATGACTCCTCCAGTGGGGTCCTCTTTGTAAGTGTTAAGCACTTTAGCCTGGTCACGGCATGCAGTAGAGCGAGTTAAGATGCCACCAAAACTGCAAACCAGGCTTTCAGAAACATCATAAACAGGGGGTACAGTATAGTACCTGGTTATTCTGAGGTATGGTGGGTTGTTAAGTTATACTGGAGCTGTTAGTAGAAAGGAAACATGCGCCATAGTAACCGCAGCAATGGAAACGGTGCGACAGAGCCATCCCCTACCGCCCTCATCAATCAATAGCGCAGCATACCTTTTGTGTTCCCTGGACCACTGAAATCTAAAGCATTGTCTTGAAAATGAAGGTGTAGGAAGTAGAAAGTAGTCCGGCATCTGCTGCCTGTGCTAAGAGCACTATCTAGCCTCCAGTTCTGTCATCCAGCCTGGGTAAAGTAGGAATTAAAACCGGAATATCGTTACTGAATTCCATACTCTACAGCTGGGCAAATGAGAATGAGTTTATGGAGATTTCAGCGCACTTAGAGAAATCCATCTATTCTATACGAGCCATAAATAATTCAGTACACTATAGAGTTGTGCCTCCATAGCCTCCCAAGATGGAACTCTTTAGAGAAGCAATAAACATCCAGCCAGCTGCATACGGGCTATTGATATGCAGTCATATTGCTTGTATTCGTCTTCACAGATTGCCGAATGCTACATAAGCAAAAGTTGGAATTATGGCGCTATAAGAGCATAAGGAGTCGTTTTATGAAAATGCTGGCATGTTGTAATCTGGGCAAATGACTGAGGCAAATAACTGAGGAACTAGTACCTGCGATTATCCGTTTATCATAATAGGCTGATAAGTTATGGAAGTTATAACAGATCATTACTTGCAGCTATAGAGTAGTGGCAGTATTAGAGTCTCATTGTGGTCCATCCGTTGTGCATTCGTGAGGCTGGACGGGCGGGTTCACCTCAGTTCCTCATGGATTTTCCAGGAAAGTCAAAGCAAAGTTAAGTCTGCTTTGCCGGAGGAGGTCACAGCTAGAGGCTGTAGAATTCCTCTCTGTGACTTTGTAGCCAGCCACGTCTCTGAACATCGCTCCCTGTATCCCAGCACACACAGCCATTCAACGGACAGGACATCCACATGTGGACTAATGGAGGTTTAGGTGTGTGGAATGTGCAGCATAAGATACTGTATTATATGGGGATGCATACAGTACATTGGGAAACAGTGGCTGCTGGGTGGAGGAAAGGTTGGGGGAAGAAGGGAAGGTTGGTGGTATGAGGCGCATGCATCAAAACCTTTCCTTCTCTTCCTGAAATGAACTTATAATGCAGCTGCAGTCGTACGGAGCAGAGCTAAATCTGTTCACATTGTCTGTTCTTCAGGAATGTGCAATGCTATTCGAGGGCATTCAAACTCACTGTGGTCATGAATCCGAAAGCTGGACAATAAACAAGTAAGTCAGGAAATAAAATAGACGCCTTCGAACTTTGGTGCTGGCAAAGACTTTCTTGAGAGTTTCTTGCTTTGTCTCTCATTCAAAGCCCAGACAGCCATGCCGAAGCTCTTATTGTGGACATATTCTGAGAGAAACCGATTCTTGTTTTTATGTAATGGTTATTTGGATGAGGTCGGCATATCTGTAGTAATCATTTGTCCCATTTTCCAGTGGTTATGAAGAAAGAATAAAAGGTTCAATACAACATTAAATCAAGCAATGAAAGGGTGAAAAGGAAAGAGAGCAAAGTTAGAGAACAAGGCTTTCCAAATGGTCGCTAACCAGCGATCAAATCCTCCAAAAGTTTGGGAATTTGGTGAATCTGTGGGAATAAGTCAGTTTCGCCAAGGGCAGCATCGTTGATACCTGGGAGAGGCACCTATAGAAGGCAATGTGGAGGTAGACCAAAACAAAAGGACACACTTTTGTCAAGATATGCCAATAGCAGAAACAGTTTCTCTGTTGGAAATCTTTGTCCAAAGCATTATCAGTGTTGCTGTTGACTAGGTATAGTCCTGAGATCATGGAAAACATTCCGAGATGAGCCAATTCATTGGAAAAGGTCAATACACATGGAAAAGTTGGAGGAGAAAGAGCAGTAGGACGACCAGCAGCAAGAGGAATGGATGCAATCAGAAGTATCATGAAAAAGCCATTCAGAAGCCCAAAGACCTGAACAGATGACGTGATATTCCATAGGATCGCTGTCCATGTGGTCACTAGCTGTACTTTACTCACCGCTTCATAAGAAGCTACACCGATAAGGCATAACATTATGACCACCTCAATGTATCTACACACATAGTCCACTGTCACTGCTGGACTGAGAATCGTCCACCGACCAAAACCATCCAGCTAACAGTGTCCTCTGGGCAGCGTCCTGTGGGCAGCAGCATCCTGTGACCAGCATCCTGTGACCACTGATGAAGGACTAGAGGATGACCAACACTGCACTGTGCAGCAGCAGATGAGCTATCGTCTCTGACTGTCCATCTACAAGGTGGAGCAGCAAGGTAGGAGTGTCTAATAGAGTGGACAGTGAGTGGACACAGTGTTTAAACACTCCAGCAGCACTACTGTGTCTGATCCATTCACACCAGCCTAACACACCACCACCATGTCAGTGTCACTGCAGTGCTGAGAATGATCCACCACCCACATAATACCTGCTATGTGGTGGTGCTCCTATACGGTCAGTGGAGCTGATGAAGTGGACAGTGAGCGTAGATACAAAGAGGTGGTTTTAATGTTACGGCTGATGGGTTTATGTTAGCATCAACGGTTAACAATGGTGGAGATTTCCACACGGGTTTCAATACTACACTTAAACTTAAGGCCTAAATCTGGATACTACTGATTCACCCAATAGCAGTCTAAAGTTCTTAGGTCTAGTACACATGCAGTTTGTGGCTGCAAATATACCTGTGTTTGTGAGCCTAAGCATTTGTTTCCTTCTCTGTTCTGACTGGCGTGCACGTTTTCATCTGAGGGAGAAAGGATCTCTGTCTGCTCCTCCTTCCGCTGTGCAGAGACCGTGTTGATTGTTTTCAAGCTCCTCTCAGAAGAGAGACCATATCATGTTATCAGGCTGCGATGCTTCGGTATGAGTTTGTGAAAGCAGAGCTGATTTGCATCTGTAAAAAAATCCCTGGTGAAACTGCAGCTTGACTGACTGAGATTGCAGTCTACGATAGTGTTACAGCCAATTACGGAGTGCTGGGACACAGCTACATACTACGCAAGGACAAGTCTCTAAATCAGCTGGACAGTCACCTCTTATTCTAGAACTTTCTGGGGCCGGGACCAGTAAGATTGGATTGGGCATGCACTGGACAAGTTTCTGGATGTAGGCCACATCAATGTTCAGACACTCTTGCATCAAAGAATTGCTCAGTTGGACCAGATTCGGTGGATGCCTTCCCTGGCACAATTCCGAGGAGAATTTCCTGTAGACTGGGATTTTAGCCACTGCTGGTAGACCCATATGACCGTACGCTTCCATACACCTGCAGATTCAGCTACTTCCTTCACACTATGGTCCCAAATGCAGTCACTCCTTTTAGACCATCATTAACATCTGCTTTGGAGCCATTTTCCACACATGGAACGAGACATTCACTGCACTGTAGCACCTCTTCTCAAACTATGGATCCCGTCAGTCACACCCCGCAGGTATTTCTAGCCCCATCATCCTCGTATAGCGCCATCTGCAGGCGCATGAAGATACTACCACCTTAAACATGCAAGGTGACTCGTTTATTGTCTGGTGAGCTTTTATATCTGAGTGAATTGGTTTATCCTGTTCGCCTTCCACCTCTTTATTCATCTGCAGCTCCGCAGCACTTCACAGTCGCTTCCTCTCTGCTGGATCTCAGATTCGTAACGACATGGTTCCACTGCTGCAGGCCCTCTTCAGCACTCAGCACTCTGCCAGCAGGCCGGGCAGCCACCGCGGGCCGCTTTTTGACAGGTGTCAGAGCACAGACGCGTGATGCTGTGTTGACATGTGTTAGTCCCCCAGCCCACAGTCCTTTTGCCTCAGAAATCACCTGCGCCACAGCCGAGATGTGCTCTGACTGCAAAGGAGAGCGAGGAAAGCAGGGAGAGAGAGAGGGCGAGTGCAGGGCCATCACCCTTCATTTAGTTTTACGCGCTTGCAATTTTGCAATAGCATTATCACAGGCAATCGCACCTTCGGCAGGAGAGACTTATCTAGAGGACTGCCATGGCTGGCAGTGAGCTCATACTGCCTGTTGTGCTGGTCGTTCAGCCTTGTGGTGAGGGAGTCAGTTATAGAAATATGCCTCGCGGAAAGCAGGACGAGATATAGAGGGTGTTCACATGATGTCACAGCTGCCGCAAGTCACAGGTTATGCCTACCGAGTGGCAGACAGACTGAGTCGCAGTGTTAGCATTCAGTGTGAACGCAGTGAAAACATAAAAACGTCTCAAATGGGAAAGAGCTGTTGCGTGATTGGCAGAACAAATAGATTCAGCGAGATCTCGACTCGTTCTTTATACAGACTGCCGGAAGCTAAACGAAAGAACAGCTAAAGGATCACACCAGGGTGTGGTCAGCTGCGTATTCGGCAACTTGACTGAATTTCCCCATTCCACCTTAAATGGTGGGGCAGGTGCATTCTGGCCCTGACATTCAGCTTCTCAATTGCCAGCTTCTTCTTTGAATTTAGGCATTCTACCTTAAAGGGTGCAGCAGCTACATTCTTGTACTGACATTCAGCTTCTATTTGCCAGCTCCTTGTTTGTATTTTCCCATTCCACCTTAAACGGTGCAGCAGGTACATTCTAGTACTGATGTTCAACTTCTCATTGGGCAACTTTTTGTTTGAATTTTCCTATTCCACCTTAAATGGTCCAGCAGGCACATTGTTGTACTGACGTTGAGCTTCTCATTCTCCAGCTTCTTGTTTGAATTTTCCCATTCCACCTTAAATGGTACAGCAGGTACATTCTAATACTGACACTCAGCTTCTCATTCGCCAGCTTCTTGTTTGACTTTAGCCATTCCACCTTAAACGGTGTAGCAGGTACATTCTAGTATGAACATTCAGCTTTTCATTTGCCAGTTTTTTGTTTGAATTTAGCCATTCCACCTTAAACGGTTTAGCTGGTGCATTTTAGTACAAACATTCAGCTTTTCATTCGCCAGCTTTTTGTTTGAATTTAGCCATTCCACCTTAAATGGTGCAGCAGGTACATTAGAAGAGGTGGTACAGTGCAGGGAATGTCTCGTTCCATGTGTGGAAAATGGCTCCAAAGCAGATGTTAATGATTGGCTAAAAGGAGTGACTGCATTTGGGCGTGTCAAAGACCATAGTGTGAAGGAAGTAGCTGAATCTGCAGGTGTATGGAAGCATACAGTCATACGGGTCTACCAGCAGTGGCTAAAATCCCAGTCTACAGGGAATTCTCCTCGGAATTGAGCCAAGGAAGGCATCCACCAAATCTGGCCCAACTGAGCAACTCTTTGATGTAAGAGTGTCTGAACACTGATGTGGACTACATCTAGAGACTCGTCCAGTCCATGCCACATCCAATCACAGCTGTTATTGGTGCTGGTGGAGGGATTACACACTTAGGTGCGTTTCAGTCACAGGGGACTCGATTTTGATCCCGTGAGCTTATGAGGCTCATCAGGGCGCAATGGAAAAACCTCTCTTTACAAAGGCCATCGAACATTTGAGAGGTCACTAGCGTAGAGGTCATCGTCAGTCATCCTTCACCGTGTTCTCCACAAGTGACCGAGTGCATGGCCCATGAAGAGGGTACAGGCCTGAACTCTTAGCTGATGTTGCGTCCCGTGTTAAGTGAAGCTCTAGAAGCAGAGAAACACTAAATACACTTCAGAGTTCATATACAGTTTGTTTGAAGGTCATTCAAATAGCAAATGGTTCCAACGCCTATTCATAGTCACCCCAAAGTCACGGAGGAACTCAAGTGTCTGTGCAAGTAGCATCAAACTAGTTGGCTATAACTTTTGCACCAATTAAACACTGTGGGGTCTCTGGAAATAATAGCCACTTTCTTCCACCCATGATGCTTCGCTCACAGAGGCTGGAGGAGCTGACGCTGTGATTTGAAGAGGTCTCGGCGAGCACCGTGTCCATTATGATTTTATGAATTTTTATTTGGAGGTTTGCGTGAGGAGCATGCCACGCGGTGCCGGCAGGGAGCCCATCAGGGCACAATGCAGGATGACGTTAATGCACTATTACTGCATCTCCCCCTTAGCTAAATGTCATGTCCTCCGTTGTGAGTGCACATGTACACATGTACACAGGGAAAGAATGGGATGAGTCACTTAGCACAGGTCACAGAGAGCCCTTAAAGGCAAGAATTGAGCTACAGTGAGACCTCGTCACACCTGCCAGCACCCCCAGAGCTTAGTTCTGCACTTAAACCATTGCCGAAATGTGATATTCGGTTGCTGTAAGTGAAGTATGCTTACAGTAGCATTTTACTGATTCTCTATTGGGTGCCGCCATTCCGCAAAATTCCTATTTGGGAATTCATTACTTTTCATCATGGACATTCATTCAGTTATTCGTCTTCTGAGCTGCTTATCCTTCTGGGTTTCTCATTGGGCAGAAGGCAGGAAACACCCCAGACAGGCCCCCAATCCATTGCAGAGGGGGGCAATATAGCATCTCCAGGTCACCTGGCCACATGTCTTTGGACTGTGGGAGGAAACCGGAGCGCCTGGCAGAGGAAACCCACACAGGGAGAACATGCAAACTCCTCACAGAAAGACCCCCCAGGCTGGGAATCAAACCCGGACTCAAAGAAACAGAGAGGCCAAAAAATAAAAAAGCCGATAGTGTTCGGACACCTGACCATCACACCTGTATGGCCCCCCTCTGTGGCTATAACAGCCTCCATTCCGCCGGGAAGGCTTTCCACAAGATTGCACAAGAGTGTCTGTGGGAATTCAGAGGCCATTGAAAGCGTTTGTGGGATCAGGCCCAGTCCTGAAACTCATTCAGCTCTAAACAAACAAGGCTGATATCGCACAGTGTATGCCTGGCTTAAGGCCGCATGCAGAAGACATGAAGACCGGTTCTGTAGACCCTTGGCTCCCTGGCTTCGGTGCAGGTTTGGATTCAATGCGAGTAGCAACTCCTGTTCGTTAGTTTCTTCCATGTTTCGTGTCGTTTTAAAGTTCTGCTTGACTATATCAGAGCACGTTTTAATTCATTGCTGATTTATTATATTTAATATAATTATACGTTCAGCGTGTTTTGACAGTGGACATTTGCCAGCGTTCTCATGAACATTGCTAACACCCATAGTCTGCCTTGATCCCGGTTCTGGAAATGGTTTATTTTCACATACGGATGACCGCCAGTAACACAGGTCTAGAACGCTACCAGTTAATGCTTGGTTGCACGTTCTTGACTGAAGTTACCTGATGGCAATGGTTAAGAGTCCATCTGTAACCCGAGCCCTTCAAACTTCAGGTACGACTCCCACCATCTCTGAAAATGCATGGAAGACTCCAGGTGTCCAGACTCTTCTCTGTCCTGGCTCCCAGATGTTGGAATGAACTCCCACTGGCTGTCCAAACAGCTGAGTTTGGAACATTATCCAACGGAACACTAAACACGATTGTAAGTCACTCTGGATAAGAGCGTCTGCTGAATGCCTTAAATGTAAATGTAAATTGAATTTCCCTACCACAAACATTGAGGCAGAACGACGGAGGAAGGAGGTGCAGGAGGAGGTCAGTGTGGGCATGAAAAGTATTAAGAGCATGCTCTTTGTCTTGGTCATGATCCAAAGGTAACATAAGAGGAGCCACACACCCGCTCCCAGTCCAACAGAGCAGCTCCTGGTTATCAGCTTGCGGTGCTGTCCGTGGTGCTGTTTCAGCTGGAGCAGTTTTGATCACTGTTCACAGCATCAGCAGTGTTTATTCTGCTTCGGCGGAGGACAGATCCATAGTAATTGTTTATTTGTTTGGGAGGTTTGCCAAGCCCATTATGTAGTTTTGATTATGCAGGACCGACCACAAATCTGAAAGCAAATAAAAGTATTGGACTGAAGCCTGTTTACCAGCGGGTACCAGCTCTGGGCCCAAAGTCTTCCTAAACGTATCTTCTTATCTTAATGCCTAAGACATAAAGTCACAGTTTCCTCTTAAGAGCAAGTCTAAGAACGAAGGGTATAAAAATACATGTGATTAAATATACCTGGTGATAACCTTACCCTTGACCTAGACAGTAGGACGTTCCTCTTTGGCTGGCTCGACATTTTGGGTGAACCTGGTACCTGGTACTCCATTGAGGCCCTTAGCCTATACTAAAAAGTGACCTAAGGACACTGCAGATTTCCGATTGATCGGGGGGAATCTTTGAGAAGCTGCTTTCCCACCTTAAACACATATGCTAATGCTAACTACTATGTTAGCGTACCCTCTTGCATCGCCTCCGAGCAACCAGAATCGCCCCGTCATCTGAACTCTGATGTAGTGTCTTTTGTCTTGCTGCCATCAGCCTCCTTTAGGTCATGTCAGTTTCATGCAGTGTCTTCAATCTGCATGATGTTTAGAGTTAAGAACCATTTTGCCGTTTGTCTTTGCACACAGAGGAATTTGACCACGACCGCATTTAACCCATTCGTGCAGTAAACAGACACACACTAGGAGGCCGTGACCACAGCACCTGGGGAGCACTTGGGGGTGCCTTGCTCAAGAGCACTTCAGTTATGTCCTGACGGTTCAGGGAATCAAACCAGTGACCATCCGGTCACAAAGCTAGTTCCCTAACCTCCTCCAGCCCACAGCTGCCCACTTAAAAGACAAAACAAGTAATAAGATATTGATGTGCTAAATGACAAAAAGCCCATAGACCACATGAGAAAACGATTCAGTTTCAGAGCAAGCCTTAAATCCCTTTAGATTGTCTTGGGAGAACATGTAAGAGCTTCCTAGCAACTGCATTTAGGAACTGTCTTGTGAAGAAGAGCTCATGGCTCCTCTTAAGATCCTTTACCGTCCTTTTCCTAGGAACGCTTATGTGAATCTCACCATTGGTTCCGGAGTACCCTGCATATTTTGGTGTTTTCCCTAGATCAACAAATGAGCTAATTAGCATACAGCTAATTCAATAAGTCTCTCACTTTGCGGTGCTTATTTACTGACATACCAAGTTCCAAAATCAATCACAGTTGTGTTCATTATACATCCTGCATCCACAGATTCAACTCTGCACTTCTGGCTTTCTCCATTTTTCAATGGCAAGCAAAACAGGACTGTACATTCAACAATAACTGTTTTAGCAAATCCACAAATATCGCAATAAAACGTCTCCTCTTCTACTTACGGACACAAACACGGTATGGATCGAACACTTACGATCCCCGGAATTTCGCTACCTGATTCTACAAGACAGAGAAGTCAATATCAAATAACACCATGCTTTCGTTATTGCTGATGATAACTGCTAGGGTTAGCAAGCCCATCCTGACTCGAAGTGGGTCTGTAACAGCCTTAAATGTGTGTACGCTCTCACGAGAACAAAAAAACGACTAAACGGTCGCTGATATGGTACACGCCTCTCGTCCCTGGGGTGGTACCCTCAACCTTTTGCTGAGGGAATGTAATTTCAGCATATTCCTGTGCAATTATAGTTCTATTGTCTCCACACACCCTGCCTTGTCTCCTGTGACACGACCTTTACCTGCACTCTCTGTTTGACTGCAGTGGTTGCTAAACCGTCCCGGTACTAACTGACCGCAAGGCTCCCCTCATGCCTCTTCTTCACACATTTCTGGCAAGCAAACAGGCGGGAGATCGGCTGGATGTCAGCCTAACGTGAACCCCAGCTGCACTCCTCCAGAGACCAGCCGGCGGAGCAGGCAAACGAAGGGCAAAGATGACTTTGTGCATGAGAGCTGCGAGATGGCAAGAGAAGGGCACCCTGGAGTGCGTGAGCAGGAAGGAAGCTGTGTTGAAAGCTGTGTTTCTGCTCCGAGTGCGTATTTGCTGAGTGGGCACACCGTAACCGCGACCGTAGTCGGCTGTCAGGATCTCTGCCTGGACCCCGCGGGCCAGGACTCTACCAGCTGCTCTGTAGAGAAGCCGGGTATCATGCAGGCAGCACTGTAGTGAGTTAGAGCCCTGCATTATGCGCCTCGCAGCTTGTGTTCAGCATAGTGTGATATTAGAAGGCGGCTAATGTATATACATGTCTCAGTGTGTTAGCTATATGCAGACAGTAGCCTGTTAAAACGCAGTGTGGGCTCCCAGCTGTTGCTGCATTAGAGGAGAATATCACACAGGAGCTCAGCAGAAGAGGCTAGGGAACGTTATGCCGTATCATTAGGAAGTGTGTCTCCGTGCTCATCAGTAAGCGCTTCGGAGCACCGCAGGCCTCGTCCGGAAGACACTGATCTAAAGAGCTTATTAAAAACATATAAGCCCTGGATTAATTCAGCTTAATGCTGTATGTAAGATTGGACTCTTGTCCCTCTCAGATGTCTCACTGCATCTCGTGTCAGCTCCCGGGAAGTTCAAAGCGATGAGCGCTATATGTTGTTTGGGGAGGAAATGAAAAGCCCAAGCGAGCCCTGCTCTGATTAGCCTCCCTCATCCAGGGATTACACTCATATTCCAGTGCTTGTGCCAGATAATCCGCAGCTCGCAGCTGGTTCATCAAGGGTATCCTCCAGCGAGGCGAGGCCTGGCTGCGCGTTGCTCTTTGCTGTTCGGCCCTATAAACCATCTGCATGCGCCTGAATCTGCGGCAGCTGCTGCCTCTTAAAGAGCAGCGCCAATCACACTGAAGAAGAATGTCCTTTCATTTACGAGTGTAGATGAAAAAAATGACCTCTCTGAGAAACACTAAGAGTGGTAACACATCTGTGGGGCAGTGCTCTTAAGATTACATGACGGCTGACAACTTTCCATCAGATATCATTTTTCATAAAGGCTACATTTGCTAACTTTGGAGTCACGCTTTCATAACACCTACACTGTATGGCCAAAAGTATGTGGACACCCCTCCTGCTTATGTTCAGGTGTACCAGCCACACCCATTACAGACAGGTGTATGAAGTCGAGCACATAGCCATGCGATCTCTATAGACGAATACTGCCATAAGAATGGGTTGTCCTGAAAAGTGACCCCTAAAAAGTCAGTTCATGAGATTTCTGCCCTGCTAGAGCTGCCCTAGGTAGTTGTAAGTGGGAGCAACAAGGCCACAGCAGTGCCAAGCTGCCTCTAGAAACAACATAAGCACATGAACTGTGCATCAAGATCTTCTGTGAAATGGGTTTCCATGTTAAAGCAGCTGCACACAAGCCTAAGATCACCATGTGCAATACCAGGCATCGGCTGGAGTGGCGTAAAGCATGCCACCACTGGACTCTGGAGCAGTGGAAACGAGTCCTCTGGAGGAGCATCACTCTCCAAGGAGTAGCAGTCTGCCTCTAGAGGGAACATACGCACATGAACTGTGCATCAGGATCTCCTGTGAAATGAGTTTTGATGTTTGAGCAGCTGCTCATTAGCCTAAGATCACCATGTGCGATGCCAAGCTTTGTCTGGAGTGGTGCAAGGCACGCTGCAACTGGACTCTGGAGAAGTGGAATCGAGTCCTCTGGAGGGGCATCACTCACTATGGAGTACCAAGCTGCCTCTAGAAACAACATAAGCACATGAACTGTGCAGCAAGATCTTCTGTGGAATGGGTTTCTGTGTTCAAGCAACTGCACATAAGCTTAAGATCACCATGTGCGATGCCAGACGTCGGCTGGAGTGGTCTAAAGCTTGCCACCACTGGACTCTGGAGTAGTGAAAACGAGTCCTCTGGAGGGGTATCACTCACTACGGAGTACCAGGCTGCCTCTAGAAGGAACATAAGCATGTAAACCCAGCATCAGGAACTTGATGAAATGGGCATCCATGTTCAAGCCGCTGCACACAAGCCTAAGATCACTGTTTGCAATGCCAAGTGTTGCCTGAAGTGGTGTAAAGCATGCCGCCACTGGATTCTGGAGCTGTGGAAACGAGTCCTCTGGAGGGATGAATCCTGGCATCAGTGCATTACGGTAGGCAGCACCCTCCTGGCATCAGTCAAATCCAACACGCAGCCATCATTCTGATGGCTGCGTGTTGGATTTGACTGATGCCAGGAGGCTGCTGCCTACCGTAATGCATAGGGCCAGTAAAGTTTGGGCACCAGTGAATGCTTCTAACTTTGTGGCAGCAGTCTGGTGAAGAACCCTTTCCTGTTCTAGCAAGACTGTGCCCCTGTGCTCAAAGAAGCCAGCTCCATAACGACATGGTTTGTGAGTAGAACCCGGGTTGACCCTGACCTTTCAGATGAACCGGAATGTTGAAGTATTAAGATACTGCCCACCTCTAAACGCTTTAAGGGGTTAAGACTCCAGCGTCACCACATGCTTTTCTTCCATAGCTTGTGCTCTTAGCCTCCTCCTTATCTGCTCCGCCTTCTCTAAAGCTTTGTCAGGCGGCAACAAGAAGAGAAGTCTAAGCCCAGGCTGAAGTCATTCCCGGAAATCTGCGGCTTTATTGTAATGCTTCCTGTCAACGACGCTCCTCCTGTAAACAAACAGCGCTGGCAGGTGACAAAGCGGCGTTGACGCCCCCGTCTCATCTCTCCCCGACACCTGTCCCGCGGTTCTCCGTGAGAATTTGCCTTTCAGTGAGAGTAAGCAGGGAGAAAAACACTGTCTCCTATTAACATACAGCTCATATTTTCCTCCTTCGGGTAGGATGATGTGCAGTCATTAGTCATGATTTCGCCGCCTGCCTCTTTACCCTCCCGCCCCGTGCCTTTTCTGTCGATGGCCCGTCTCCGGGGCACGATGAATAATGTGCGTGTCTTGCCGCGCGTCCATGAAGCACCGGGCGCCCGTCCCGCTTTGTTTACCCCCGACTAATGCTACCGCGCTACTGGCGGCTCGCAACCGAAGGCCGTCCGCTTTTGTGATCAATAAGTGAGTGTTGCAGCGAGGGCCGGTACGTCATACTGCTTTCTTCCACCTCCCTCAACCACACCCCCCACCCCCCCGTCTTCTCCTCCTTCTCCTCCGCTATAATGATTCCTTTTTTTTTTCCCCCTTGAGGAAAACAGTCCAAGATGGTTCTTGATGAAGTGAGACGTTTGCTTTGCGCCTCCTCTCTCTCTCTCCCTTGACTCCTCTCTGCTCCAGCTTCCAGCAACTCACTTATTAAGGACCAGATCTGCCATAAACCCGCATTAGTGTGCTGTTTGTTTCCTTACTCGGCTTTCAGAAGCATCTGCTGTAAAAAGGGAGGATTATTAGCTACATTTCTCAGGTCGTGATTAGATAAAGAGTTTTCAGGGCACATAAACAAGCACGTGTCGTAAGCACTTCAGAACCTTTCGCATCCCAAATGAATGGAAATAGCTCTTTCTTCAGGCTGTCAAAGGTTGCTCAATGCAACAGCAAGAAGCAGCGTAGCTTTTGAACTCTTCATGCGGTAGTAGCTCTTCGGGTCAGTGTGCAAGCTGGTATTGACTGATACAAGAGCAAAGTCGGGCCGGGAAACACACCGAAGCATGGAATAAGACAAAATCACTGGATTAATTGTGCAACAGCTCTTGCAAATGCACTCCGAGATGCCCTATGTCCTAAGTTGCAGGTCACCTCTTTAGAAAAGTTAACCAGCCTGATATGTTTTTCAAGGAACAAAACTTCCTCAGCCCAACACCAAACTGACAGTAGACTCTTTGTTGGGGGGGAAGAATTCCAACCAAACTGGAGGCTACAGGTCAAAGTCCACTGCTGCTTTTCATGCGGTGGTGTTGGGGAGTAGGTGTTCACTGATGAGAGCCTGAAGCCTAAAGTGTACACAGACTTTTTGGGAGCAATCTTGCCCAAGTATCCAAAGAGACTGTCAGATGGATGATGGTGATCTGCATCTTACCAGTTGTTTTTTCAACAGTGACTGAAAAGAATACGGTCTGTTTAGTGTAAATACTGCTTGTTCAGACATTTGGTTTGCACAACACACTGAACGCAATGTCTGCATATACATCTATGTCTAGGCCACAGCATCATTAATACAGACTCTGTGTTTGTTTCACAATGGCTGCCTCACACTAGATGCATGTAGCGTCATGTAACTATTGTATAGTAGCTATTGATAAACACCAGGTTCATGTTTGTATAAACTGAATAAAATAAAGCTAAAATAAAGTACATATATATATACTTGTAACTGTACTTACTGATATTAAAGTACTTTATTTGGGTGGCTATATGGGAGGATAATTGGGTGGCTATATGGGAGGGTAATTGGGTGGCTATATGGGAGGGTAATTGGGTGGCTTTGTAGGAGGGTATTTGGGTGGGTATATGGGAGGGTAATCGGGTGGGTATATGGGAGGGTAATCGCGTGGGTATACGGGAGGGTAATTGGGTGGGTATATGGGAAGGTAATTGGGTGGGTATATGGGAGGGTAATTGGGTGGGTATACGGGAGGGTAATTGGGTGGGTTTATGGGACGATATTTGGGTGGGTTTACGGGAGGGTAATTGGGTGGATATACGGGAGGGTATTTGAGTGGGTTAAAAGTTGACCGTTTCTGTCGTGCTCTGTGGATCTGTGAAAGCACCTTCTTGAAAGTAGGAGGAAGATTTGAAATTGCCAGGGCTGTAAGTGGACTGTTTGAAACGTTTTCTAGCCAGCTATTGCAGAACAGCTAATTATACTGAGAGGCATAATGCATGCTGGGTATTGCAGTAAGACAACTCTGGTGGATGAAACTGCATAAGGCATATGAACCCATGGATTGAGGAATGCCATTTAAAGGTGGAAATGACCACTTTTAGCTGAACCTCATATATACGGTAGTTCATCAGTAGCATATCAAACATACAGCAAGACTTGTGTAACGACGCTAAGAGGCACACACTCTCGACATACTCCTGGCACTGAGAAACTTTCAAGGTCTTTCTGGTGCGAGTTGTGAGGAACTATGGTAGATGAACACATGCAGACGGAGAAACACAGGTTTAATGCGGTTTGTGATAAACAAACCATCTCCATGAGGGCTGCTGTACGGTCCTGGAGGGCTGCAGCACTGCACCAATGAATGCTTTCCGTGTTCTAACACAGCCAACTCAGAGGGGCTTGGATGATTAGCTGCTCAGGTGTAGTGCGGCTGGGAGAAGACTGTACTCTACTGTGTACTGTGGGTATTTGTGTATAGCTGGGCAATCCTTCAGTATCCCCTGAAGGTGCCCGTGTAGCTGCTAACGCTTATCTTGTACTTAGGGCAGCGGCTTTGGCCAAAGTTAGGAGAATTGCTCTTTGCTAGACAGACGCTCTTTGCCAGATGATAAAACACACGTCGGCCAACCGCTCCGGGCCTGGAAGTCCAACTTGGCCGCAACAAGCAAACATGCATTTGGTAAGCTGCGTGCTTGTTTACATCCATGACATGTTGTACATGTTTTTCCCATATTTGCAGGCAACAGCCTTTAATCCATCCACTGCTTTAGAACGCCATTTAATCTCTATCTGGGAATGGATGGGGAGGTTTCTCCCGGCGTCGCAGGCGGACGGGGCATCGGGGGAGCATGTCAGATTAGCGGCTGCCTCGTCTGAAGCTGCCCGAGTCAGGGGTGATAAAGGAGACTAGATTGGTGTTTTGTTATTGCCTTCAGCGCAGCACATTTCCCTTTAATCCACTGTTTGTGAGGCTGGCGGGCTGGAGGAGCTCAGAGAAACTGGAGGGGTGGGGTGAGGGAGGGGGGCAAAGAAAAATTGCTCAGATGAAAGACCCCTAAGCTCCTGAGTCAGATTAAAAATGGAAGGTATTGCCGACGCAGAATGGCGTCACAAATCCGAATATATATCTAGTTTATGTACTTCCTTTTTCCGGAAGTTCATCTGTGTAGGGAAGGCTGTTCGCCCCTTGGAAAAAGCAGATACGTCCTGAAATGTGTCTTTTTAAATAGTCTCTTTTTCTGTGGCCAGAAATAACCCGCTCAGGACCATGCACATGCCCACGTTCCCTTGCAGGTGTTGCCATAGCGGAAGCCTCCGGTGTGTTGCAGGCACCCATGCTATTAGGCTAATGCAGCTGCAGCAAGCTATTTCCATCTTGTTAGTGATCTGCGTCCCAGACAACGCCAAGGAGTCTCCCGGGAGTGCCAGCGTGTTTTATCTGTAATGCGCTCGGAAAGCGGGAGCAGGGCGAAGATGAAACCGGGTTTATGTAGGGCAGTGAGTGAAGAAAGTGGGGAGGGGGAGAAACAACCCACCCCCAAGGCCATTCAATCTTTTCCAGCCACAAAGATAGAGAGGCTTTCTCATGGTTCTAGCTCAGAAGTGACTTCAGTTCAGTCTTACATGCCTCTGTTCTCCTTCATGTTGCTCTCTCGCTTGGGTCAGCCTGAAAGTGAGTGCCGGAGCCTTGGACCTTTTACTGGCTCAAAACTGGACCTTTCGGTTGTCTCAGAAACTGCCATCAGACATGAAGCAGATACAAAAGAGCAACAGCAGATTGCGGAGATCAAATGTGTCCAGTTTCCAGTTTGCTCCAAATGTAGTGGATGGATGTAGGCATGTTTGGTGTATGAACTTGGCTTCTTCAGTTTTACACTGGGGCTGTAAGGCTAACGTGGTTGGCAATGAATTCCACATAGATCCCCCAAATATGGTTCAGAGTTAAGCTGCTATTAAGAGCCTACCCACCCATGTACTCACCCATATATACTCACCCATATACTCACCCATATATACTCACCCATATATACTCACCCATATACTCACCCATATATACTCAACCATGTACTCACCCATATACTCACCCATATATACTCAACCATATATTCACCCATATATACTCACCCATATAT
>CM067499.1:1380704-1388204 GCA_034552555.1 Semaprochilodus insignis
ATATACTCACCCATATACTCACCCATATACTCACCCCTATATACTCACCCCTATATACTCACCCCTATATACTCACCCATATATACTCACCCATATATACTCACCCATACATACTCACCCATATATACTCACCTATAGATACTCACCCATATACTCACCCATATACTCACCCCTATATACTCACCCATATATACTCACCCATACATACTCACCCATATATACTCAACCATATATACTCACCCATATACTCACCCATATACTGGCAATGGTTGGCAATGAATTCCACATACATCCCACGAATATGGTTCACAGTTAAGCAGCGAGTAAGAGTCTCTCAGTCCATCTTGCTCAGCTTTCTGGCACACATTAAGCCTCATCTGGTTCAGCCACAATCACATTCACATCTTTTCCTGTCACCCAAATGTTGTTGATCAGCCAAGACATGTTTGGTGTCTGAAATTTGCTTTGTTAGTTTTTCATTAGTGCTTGTTTGTCTCCTGTGGGTGGGTTCAAGGCTACTCTTGTTGTCAAATGTGGGCATGTAGATTGTCCAGCTTCTGACAGGGACTTGTAAAAAATAACTTAGACTGACTGTATTGCTTCTTGGTTTCATATATCGAGTGGAATGGCATGTTCTGTTGAATTTCTAAATAAAAATAAGTCAACACGTCCTCTACAGAGTACCAACTTAAATATGTGAAGTATGAGTTTTATATATTGGAGAAAATACATAAACATAACATAAAAGGCTGGGGCAGGTGTCACATTTGAGCAGGCAGAGAAGGTGGATACATGCGCAAAATCTGTATATTAGAGTCCAACCTGACAGGAGTGTAGGCAGAAACAGTGAGAGCAGGACAGTCCATGATAACCAACGAGAAAGCAAAACAGGGAAAAGAACAAGGAACAAAGTACACTACATACTCAACCATATACTCACCTATAAACCCACCCATATTCCCATCCAGATACTCACCCATATACCCACCCATTTACTTACACATATAGCCACCCATATACTCACTGACATATTCACCCATATACCCACCCATATACTCAACCATATATTCAACCATATACCCACTCATACACTCAACCATATACCCGCCCATATACCCACTCATACACTCAACCATATATTCAACCATATACCCACTCATATACTCAACCATGTATTCAACCATATACCCACTCATACACTCAACCATATACCCGCCCATATACCCACTCATACACTCAACCATATATTCAACCATATACCCGCTCATATACCCACCCATATACTCACCCATATACCCACCCACATACCCACCCATATACTCAACCATATATTCACCCATATACCTGCTCATATACCCACCCATATACTCACTCATATACACACCCCTATACTCACCCATATACCCACTCATACACTCAACCATATATTCAACTATATACCCACTCATATACCCACCCATATACTCACCCATATACTCACCCATTTGCTCACCATACCAGACAAAGACAGGGACCAACCGGTATTTAAGCCCAGTGGCAGACAATGAACACCTAGGAAGGACCCCGAACCAAAATAAACAGAAGCACATGGGAATGACAGGAGCGTGAAGAAAGGTAACAAAGAACAAAACAGACAGGGAGGGAACAGGGCAAGGCATGGCTACAGGGAATAATGATCTGCAGAGACTTTATGACCTGGATTCAGTTCAGAACAGTACAATGACAAGATACTGTATCTGGTGTTTCAACTAATTCACTTCCTTGTTTTCTGTAGATAGACAGCAAGCCTAAAGGTGATGCCTCATCGATGCTCACAGAGAGTTGTAAACAACCTGGTAAACAACCTGCCCCAACCATGGCATCAAATTCAAAACGGCCATATTCGTCAATTATCAAAAGAACAATAATATAACCTTTGATATGTTGGCTTTGCACTGTTAATTTAACTAATTTAATAATAATAATAATAATAATAATAATAATAATAATAATAATAATTTTAGAACCTTTTTCCTACCGTTGGCAGTTCAAAATGCCTTAGAGACAGTTAAATTTCAGTAACAGTAGAAACTGTATGCCGAGTGTGTACTGATGTTGGCTGTCTAAATAGAAGTTGGAATCAATGTGGAATTTGTTTGGAAGCATGATAACTGAAAATCCTCTCTATGGTTTTGTAGTTTACGGAAGGTGTGGCCAGTAAATGCAGAGTTCAAATCATTTGTATATCACTGCAATCTGTTTTTAACTACGTTTCACACAGCATCCCAACTTTTCTGGAAGCAGGTCTATAATCCTATAAATCCATAACTGTTAAAAGGTTCCAAGAACGCGCAAATTACAAATGTGCATGAAGGTCATTACTGAACGCCTGTGAGCTTCAGTCACTTCGATCTGTATTAAAAAGCTATACACATGCTGTAACTTGTGGTCTCACTGTAGTAAGTAACACAATCATGCCAAACTGTACAGATTGGAATATGACATGGGTTCTTGTGGTTGTTGAACTGAATCGGAGGTTCTTATTCCTGGTCCTGGAGAACCACTAGTGTTTTCCTGCTCTGACACACTTAGCTGACCTCAGGAAAGGCTTTTTAATTAGTCCATTAGTTACAGCAGGTGTTTCAGGAGACCAGGTAGGTCTGAATTGTGCAGGGAGGTGGTTCTCCCGGGTCAGGATGGAGAACTACTGAACTAAACAATTCCACAGTGATTAGCTCTGCGCTTTATCAGAAGTTAAAATGACGTCGGGTTAGAACGACGTTAGGCCTTCACTTGATTAGGGCTGTACCCAGAACTGTTAGTCAAATCTGAGCTGGCTGGTCAATTCAAAGATTCAGCTATCCGTGGCTTTTATTAGTTTGACGATCTAGCAATCAGAAAACACATTGGCATGAGATCCACTGATGATTACTACCACATAGTCAATGGCACAGAATGATGGGATTGTATTTATGAGCATTTAAAAATCAATAAAAGACACGCTATGATGAAAGATCAGATTGTGGTCTCTTTCAGTTAACTAACGTATAATGTCGGGCTCACGTATGGTATGTGGAGTAATAAGACAGAAAGCATGCATGTATATCTGTTTAACATAAGCAGTTATAGCATATTTTATTATCTATTATTTTACTTTAAACAAATTAAACAGCTTGAAATAAATTCTTAAAATTAAATAAAATAAACGTCTTCTTGAACAGGATCAGCCTGCTTCTTCAGTTCTCTCTGTAAACGTGAACCTCATAAATCTAAATAAAGGAATATTATGGTTTAAGATCGGAATTATGTTCAGCAGGTCTGAAAATTATGAAATACATTTCCAGCATCGTCCACTCTGAAATGATAACTTCTCAGCTTCATCAGGAAGCTGGATTTCTCTTTAAACATAATTAATAGATCTTAAACCAATAAATAAACACCATTTGAGGGTTTCAGATTGTTTGTGTGCTTCTCCGAGTCGAGACGGTGTTAGTCACTCTCTAAGCAGCGGCTCTCTCACTGGCTAGTGGAGGTAGTCAAGCTGGGGTGTATGAGGCTGCCGGTCGTTCCTGCCTTGTAAATAGACTGCCGGTCTGATGTATATGTATATATGCTGTAGTACATCCGCTCCATCACTTTGCTAGGGTCCTGACTTTGCTAAGTTGGAAATGCCACCAGACTCTAGACTTCTTCTGAAAGCTGGTTATGACTATCCTAGCTTACCAACCACTCCACCCCTCCTCAGCACGTGGCGCTCCAGATGGCCCTGGCAGGATATACATATAAATTCCCTGTATAATTCCTTATTGAAATGTGATCCCTGTTATAAGCTTGTAAGCTTATGTCTGTTATTATAATACACACTGACTGACCAGAAAACCCACTCCTCGATGTGAAGAATCTCAGCCGACTGATGGGCGTCCAACAGATGATCCATTACATTACATTACATTACATTAAGAATAGCAACCACCTGGGAAAGTAGGAGTAACTACAGATATCAGCAGAAACACATGAGAGGGCGGAGCCAAGAGTGGAATACTGTGACGTCACTTTAGATTTGTAAGCCACATCCAAGTAATGACCTATACACAGTACTGTATTACACAGTAATATATTAATTATTAAAATATTAATATTTAGTTATTAATTAATTACTTCATTCGTTAGTTCAGTTATGAGGTCAGACATGTTTTATGGACTAAATGTTATTATAAAGTGCTTCCAGTGACAGCTTGTCGTGAACGCAGGATTCGTCTTCTGCTACAGGTTTTCAGAAACTCCTAATCTCTCTCTCTCTCTCTCTCTCTCTCTCTCACGCTCTCTCTCTCCAGGCCTGAAGGTGAGGGAGGTGATGATAAACGTGTCTCGGCAGCAGGTTGAGGACTTCCACGGTCCGGAGGATTACTGGTGCCTGTGCGTAGCCTGGAGTCACCTGGGCACTTCCAAGAGTCGCAAAGCCACAGTGCGCATCGCCTGTGAGTCCTCCACCCACCCCCACCCCCTCAAGTCGCATAGAGTGGCACTTCTACGTCACGAGCCAGCGCATTTCCAACATGAAGAATAGGTCTTTACTGCAGCGAAATATAATAGGTTTGCCCGAGGTGCGTCTCCAGTTTCCAGTCATAGACAGCGGCATAGGACTAGCGTTTGCAAACACGTAGCGTGCAAATAAATCTGACCCAGAAACGAAACGCGGAGGCCACAGATTGGGTTCAGAATTAAGTCGTTAGTAGGAGTTTTCATTTCCTGCATCCCTCGTGGAAGCTTTGTACTTGGCTCCACTGATAGCTATGATTCTGTATTGGAAAAGCTTCCTCTTGTTCAGGAAATGAGCCATGGGGGGCAGTTTTCTGGCATATATTAATCCTCATCTTTCAATATATTACACTGCCAGTTCGCCGCTACGTCACGTTTCCCTGTGTATTAATGCTGTTTCGTGCCCGTCATGAGATTTTCAAGTCTGGCTTTTAAGAAATGCCCCAGTCCGTTAATTTGCCACAATCCCAATCTTGAGTAATTCTGTAGATAGTACGGCCACGCAGTGCGCTTTTCCTAGGGTTGCCGACATACCCGTTTTTTCAACTCCCAGTCCTCCGTCGATACCTGGACAGACGCCTGTTAGTCCTCTTTTCGGGATGAACTATTTAAAATGTTCACCCGCCAACAATATTATGTGTGCCATTGCCTTGCATTTCATTGGTCTAACAAGGTCATGTGACATCGTGACTCGCCTACCGGCTAAGCACAGGCTAGTTCTCTAAATGCTAGTCAATTAGTACGCTCCCATCAGACTCACAAATGTCATCCATTCTACCCTATTAGGTGAGTAAAGCATCATCTGTGTGTTATATGGGTTAGGTTAGGCTGTGCTCAAGTGTGTTGGGAATACAGTGGCGCTGCTTGTGTGTAATGACTGTGTCATGTTACGTGAACTGGTTTCACTGCGGTATGATAGGCTAAATCAGGAGATCAACCAATCAGATTTGATCATCCCCTTGTTACACTACACGTGACGTATGCTAATACCCATTTCCGGCCCAGATGCTCCTTTGGATACCAGAAGCAAACTACAAAGACAGGACTTGTGAACCTTTTCACGATTGCTTCCTTCTTTAGTGAGGCACCTTTGGGGGGGTAAAATCGATCGAAAATCGTTCAGCTCCAGTATGCTTGATGAAAAGGTCTGTCTTACTTGCATAGATTTGAACAACAGCATAAACAACAACAACTAGGTAATTAGGTAAGAACTCACCTAATTGGGTGAAAGCGCTAGAATGAAAATTGGGCTGTTTTTTGGACTACAAGGGACGCGACACTGAGGCACGCCGAAAAGACAAGAGCCTCAGTCAAGACCGGTAGTAGCAGTAGCAGTTGAGACTCGGAGCTACACGTCCGGTTTTAGGCCGGACAGTCCGTTTTTTCAACTCCCAGTCCTCCAAATCCCAGTCCTACCTGGACGGACGTCTATTAGTCCTCTTTTCTGGATAAACTATTTAAAATCTTCACTCGCCAACAATATAATGTGTGCCATAGGCTCACGTCCGTGTCAAAAGACATGCCTTGCATTTCATTGGTTTTCCAAGGTCATGTGACATCGTGACTCACCTACCAGCTAACTGCAGGTCAGCCCTTTAAATGCTAGTCAATTAGTGAGCTCCCATCTGACTCACGAATGTCATCCATTCCACCCAATTAGTTGAGTAAAGCAATCATGTGTGTGTTATATAGGTTAGATTATGATTTTAATTCTGTTCTAATATTGTGCTTGACCCTCCCCCCCTTTATGTTGTCCTCCTTTTGGGGGTGGGATGTCCTCCTTTTAACGTTAAATATGGCTATTTTGAAGGAGTTGACGTCAAATTACGCACACAGTAAAATGAACTGATTCTACTGTAGTGTTAATTGACAGTGGAACTCAAGCTAAACCGTGCAGCTATATTAGCTATGAAAACCCGAGCAGTGGATCAGTATGGGCTCACACTTAACATTAAAGAACTTGGATTATAGGATCTGGACGCGCTCCTAAACCAGAATGACTGAGTCATCTTGCTTATTAAACTAATCCAAAGTAGTCATCCAACTAAAAATAAAGGCCAGCAGAGCTGATAACACGCAAAGTGAAACACGCTGAAAATACTGTGTAAGGATTATACAGTCAAAAGCCAGTCGGTTTGAATAGTATATATATTTAATGCCGTATGTCATGCGGTGAGAATGGCATTAGTGTTATTCTGAGGCCTTACGAATAAACATTGAATGGCTTCATCGTTAGGATGTACATGATGCTCTACTTTGATTTGGTACGTTATGACTCCTTTGTTACATCACCGCTCTATAGTCAGTTCCATGTTGCTGTAACATGAGCTCCTATACCATTCCCTGGAATTTGGACACACTGTTAGTCTTTCCCTGTGTGGACAAGGCGGCTTACCCTGATGTTGGAGACGACCTTTTGTTGACTTATAACTGTTATAAGTATAATCAGTAACACTTCCCATGTTTCCTATTCATAATGCGCTATAATTCCATTTATGAAGCATTATATAGCATCCATACCACCTTATAATACTTGACATAAGTTCACTTAATGTCTCTTAAGTAGTTATAATAACATGCCTAATGCTTAATAATGCAAGAGCACGCAACTTTATGATGTCAGGTTTCATAACGCCTTATAACATCTGCCCATAAGAACACTGTAGATGCTAATACTGTAATGCACTGTAACCCTTTATAGAGTTTTATGTCAGGCTGGTACAGACTTTAAGTGAAGTTCATTTGAAGTAATTTAAGTGTCTAATTAATCTCATTTCAGTACATTACGCTTCATAGAGCATTATAAGTGGTCTTAACAGGCTCGTAGTGAAGTGACAGTGTCTAATTGCTAATAGGAGATCTACGGTGTTAATATGTTGCTCTGCTGAAGGCTTGAATAAGCAAGGCTTGTTTAAAGCCATGGCTGACCTAGTATTCATGCTTATAATGCTCTTATGAACAGACATTATAGTGCATTATGAA
>CM067499.1:1393204-1403762 GCA_034552555.1 Semaprochilodus insignis
TTCCAAATGTGTTCGATCCGACTTTCACAAGAGCTGATTTATTGAAGCACTGTAAAGTTTTCTACATTGTATTTTATGATATATGTGTTTGTAATAAAGACTAACTCGTTGACCTCTGTTTTCGTAGGCCTAGGCTAACGTTACACAGCTGGTGCACACATGAGATATAGTGATTTGATAAATCCAGCTGTACTAATAAACATATATATTATATATAAATATATATAAATATTACATCTTTTCATGTGACAACACTGAAGATATGACACTTTGATACAATGTACAGTAGTCCGTGTACAGCTTGTATAACAGTGTAAATTTGCTGTGCCCTCAACAGACAGCCATTAATGTCTAAACTGCTGGCAACGAAAGCGAGTACACCCGTAAGTGAAAATGGCCAAACTGTACCCAATTAGCCATTTTCCCTCCCCAGTGTCATGTGACTCGTTAGTGTCACAAGGTCTCAGGTGTGAATGGGGAGCAGGTGTGTTAAATTTGGTCTTATCGCTCTCACACTCTCTCATACTGGTCACTGGAAGTTCAACAGCACCTTATGACAAAGAACTCTCTGAGGATCTGAAAAACAGGAGTGTTGCTCTACGTAAAGATGGCCGAGGCTATAAGAAGATCACCAACACCCTGAAACTGAGCTGCAGCACGGTGGCCGAGACCATACAGCGGTTTAACAGGACAGGTTCTACTCAGAACAGGCCTCGCCATGGTCCACCAAACAAGTTGAGTGCACGTGCTCAGCGTCACATCCAGAGGTTGTCTTTTGAAAATAGACATAGGAGTGCTGCCAGCATTCCTGCAGAGGTTAAAGGGGTCGGGGGTCAGCCTGTCAGTGCTCAGAACATACGCCGCACCCAGAAGGAAGCCTCTTCTAAAGATGATGCACAAGAAAGCCCGCACACAGTTTGCTGAAGACAAGCAGACTAAGGACATGGATCACTGGAACTATGTCATGTGGTCTGATGAGACCAAGATAATTTGGTTCAGATGGTGTCAAGCGTGTGTGGCGGCAACCAGGTGAGGAGTACAAAGACTTGCCTACAGTCAAGCATGGTGGCGGGAGTGTCATGATTTGGGGCTGCATGAGTGCTGCCAGCTGTGGGGAGCTACAGTTCATGGAGGGAACCAGGAATGCCAACATGTACTGTGACATACTGAAGCAGAGCATGATCCCCTCCCTTCCGAAACTGGGCCGCAGGGCAACATTCCAACATCATAACCACCCCAGACACACCTCCAAGACCACCACTGCCTGGCTAAAGAAACTGAGGGTAAAGGCGCTGGACTGGCCAAGCATGTCTCCAGACCTAAACCCTATTGAGCATCTGTGGGGCATCCTCAAATGGAAGGTGGACCAGCGCAAGGTCTCTAACATCCACCAGCTCTGTGATGTCGTCATGGAGGAGTGGAAGAGGATTCCAGTGGCAACCTGTGAAGCTCTAGTGAACTCCATGCCCAAGAGAGTTAAGGCAGTTCTGCAAAATAAAGGTGGCCACTCAAAATATTGACGCTTTGGGCACAGTTTGGCCTTTTTCACTTAGGGGTGTACTCACGTTCGTTGCCATCACTTTAGACATAGACGTGTGTTATTTTGAGGGCACAGCAAATTGACACTGTTATACAAGCTGTACACTGACTACTTTACATTGTATCAAAGTGTCATTTCTTCAGAGTTGTCCCATCAAAAGATATAATATTTACGAAAATGTGAGGGGTGTACTCACTTTTTGAGATACTGTATGTATATGGACATACATTAAAAAACTACATGTTTACACCATTTGATGTTCTAAATGCTTGTACCAGAAGACTGATGTAAATGATTATAGCTTACTGCCAGGTCTCCTTCTACTGCGTCATCGATGGCATCATCACCAGGAACTAAGCTTCTAACCACAGGTCTACAGCTGTAGTTCCAACTACACAGCTTAACCACAGTGTTTGGGGACGTTCGGTGGAACTATGGTTTCGGGACACGCACCCCAGACCGGTAATTGAACCCCAGTCTCCCACATGGCGTGGTAGCTCATTGGCAGATAGCGGGGTTATCCATTGCGTCACACCCACCACTATAAGTTTATGGTCCAGCAGTGAAATAGATCTGCTGGATTTACACGGTTTTGGTGCTGTAACTTATGAACTCACTTGTTTCTCCTGAGTTTCCTACCTGTTATATCTTCAACTGGTCAGTTGGAGTATAATGTACATCTCGGTTTCAGCCGGTAATTACAGTGAAACCAATTGATATTAGAGCTGTGACAAGCGAACGTGCTTCTCCATGACTGCATCAGCTCCTAAGAAGGAGATGCACAAACATGACAACTAAATTACTCCCGTTATAATCACTCACTTCTACATGTAGCTCGATTATAAAGCACACATCTGACAAGAGGCTTCGGAACGACTTCAGTGGTGAATTAACTCCCACCACATCTTTATACAGCATGTTTATCATACTGTATCTTAACTCCTTAGCAACTAGAGAATAAGAACAGCTGCACCCAGAAGGAGGTGTGGGATTGCAGTGCTGTTGGGAAGGAAGATAAAGGTTACCAGGAACAATAAATGATGATAAATTTAGACTGATATGATCAATATTTATTGAGCTACACATACAGAAGCAGTGTCTCTCAGTATGGCAGCGTTGGGTGGCCGTGTTTGCTAACTCGACACACCAGACGTCTCGGCATGGAGCTGTAGAGGTTCCTAACGGTGTCCTGTGATAATCCATCCCATGCAGCTTGAATATTCTCACACGGTTCCTGCAGATGGTGCGGTAGGGGTGGAGGTGGAGTGGCACCAGGCCTTCAGGACATGTGACAACAGACCGTTCATCTTGGCGCTGACCACGGTGCCTCCGCACACGGATTCATTGATCGTCTCCACCAAGACAAAAGCGGGACTCGTCACTGAAGATGACCCGCTGCCATTCTGAATCACTCCATGACGGTCTGGCACGACACCATTGCAGTATTTTGTGACACCATTGCAGTCGTTGACGTGGTGTTAAGGACAGTCGTCGTAACAGTCTGCGTGCATGTAGTCCTGCGTGGTGCAGCCAATAGTGCTGGCACTAACAAGATGACTCATGGTGGGCATCACTGCTCGCTGAATGTCGTGGCAGTTGGGTCAGTTAGGTACAGCGATAAGGCCAGTCCTTGCTTACGTCACATGCATGGCCAAGCATGAAACTTGAATCATTGGCATGTCTCACGATGTCAAACCTCCCCACCAAGTTTCATTCATGTCGGTTGATTCCTTCTGGGTGTAGGAAGTGTATCTGAGTGTATTTTTCAGACCTGTATATTTACCTCACCTGTTCAGGAGTAATCATCATGCTGTTGTGTTCCAGCTTATTAAAGGAGCATGCAATCTGTCAAATTCATACCCCACACAGTCCCTCCTCCTACCCCTTTACTCCTCCCCTGTTTACTTAGTAGTCTAGAAGAAACAGGGAAAGCGCAGCATCGAACCTCACCCTTTTACTCTCCGAGAGAGTCTCCAGTTCTAGTTCTGCTGCTGTGTAGTCACGTGTGTTTTCTCTGTTTTCTAATGTGTTTCCTTGCTGAGAGTGGGCGTGTGCTTCTTCATCTTCTCATGTGAGGAATAAAGGCAGGCTCAACGCTACAGCCTCTCTCTACCGCCTCTTGAGGTACAAAGTGATGAGATGAATGAATAAATAAAAGCTGGATAAAATGCTGAAAGCTTCTTTCGGTGCGAGCATGTGCACTTTTCGAGAGGGCAGAGTGCTGGCTTCTCACCTTCAGCCACCTCTTGACAGCCAGTAGTGAGTGTTAATGTGTTCAGTGAGCCTGTGCGGGTGTGTGTGTGTGTGCGGAGTGGCTCTGGCAGAGGGAAAGAATTGCATTAGTGATTCCATTATGCAGCCTGTTGAAAGGATGTGCACATAGAGATCGGAGTAGCATCACACTCAGCTGAAGAAGCCAAGGCCTCTTCAATCAGAACCTCCTCACTCTCAATCGCTCACGAGAGGCTTCTGGTCCCGGAGCAGTCAGCGGCAATGTGCCGAGACGTAGTATATATGTATGTGTGTGTGTGTGTGTGTGTCAGGGGGCTGGATAAAACCAAACAGGCCTTGAATCAGACTGGCTAAGGTCCTTCGGCTTCATCAGGGCTTCATCAAGCCCCGCTCAGCTCACTGAACTGGCGTCTTTTAACCCTTCAAAGCCCCAGAAAACCTAAATCTGCTCTATAATAAACTTAGTGTTAATGCAGATACAAAGTAGACTTTATGTATAACATGGCTGTAATTTCTCCCATTCCATTGTAAACTGGGCGTTCCGCTTATCAAACACGAAGCCACACATCGCATGTCTCTCCCACAGCATGAGCTTCTCAAATGTATATTCACACTCGGAGCTACTGCGCAAAAGCAAGCTAGCAAGTGGGAGCAAGTTGGCAAATAACAGTGTAGTAGTTACTAAATAAATTAATAAATTCACAGAAGATGCTGAAGAATAATAGTTACTGAATAATTCAGTTATTACAGCAGAATTTATAATATAGTTCATAGTAGATGCTGTATAATTCGTAGGAGATACTAAATAATTAATAAGAGGAGAGTTTAGGGGATGAGGGGAAGGTGAAAGATGGAGGGACAGTGAAAGAGAGATAGAAGCAGAGGAGAAGGGGCGGACGGAGTGTACTGCTGCTGTGGAACAGGACAGCTGTGCGTGTGGGTGTTTGCATGTGGTGTCTTTTGAATTTGTGCGACTCCTGATTGTGTAGTCATAGGAAGTGTGTGTGTGTGTGTGTGTGTGTGTGTGGGTGTGGGTGTGTGTGGGTGTGTGTGTTCAGAAGGACGATGCAGTATCTCCAGTTCCCACAGCAGCTCTGTCAGAGGTGCAGCACCTAATCGCAATAATTACTCTTATGTGTTATTTAGCAACTCAACACTACACCCCCCCCCACACACACACACACACACTCACACACACTCAAGCACATGTATACACACACACACACACACACACACACACACACACATATGCACACAAACACACACACACACAGGCTCACACACACATGCGCACACACACATGCACACACACATGCGCACACACACACACAGATACAGATGCACTCTGTGATCATTAGTTACAATCTCTGTCTTACACACACAAACACACACACACATATGCACACAAACACACACAGGCTCACACACATGCACACACACACACACACAGACACAGAGGCACTCTGTGGTAATTAGTTACAATCTCTGTTTTACACACACACACACATACACACACACACACACACACACACACAAACACACACACAGGCAGACACACACACACACACACACACACACACAGAGGCACTCTGTGATCATTAGTTACAATCTCTGTCTTACACACACACACACATGCACACAAACACACACACACGCACACACACATGCGCGCACACACACATGCGCGCACACACACACACACACACACACACACACACACACACAGACACAGAGGCACTCTGTATTAATTAGTTACAATCTCTCTGTCTCACACACACTTTATCACCACCTGCCTATTCCACATGATCTGACTTTTGGTAAAGTCATTAGCATGCTTGAAGAGGTATTGGCTGCCATCGTTCCTAATGAGAGATCAGATTTTCCAGAGCCACTCGGTGTAGATACTAGCTGGATACTAGGTTAATTGTCTGGAAAAACATGCGTCGCCCTGAAAATCAGGAATTCAGTCATCGCGACGTGAAATATGCAAAGCCTGCAGACAGCCTGATGATTCAGACGTTCTTTACAGTGGTGGTGGTGATGATGGGAACCACGGGTCACCATGTCTACAACACACATATAGACACTTTATTAACTATCATAACCGCCAGTGAACCAGTGAACCTACACGTGTCTTCTAGGTTTATATGTGATGTTGATGATGGTGAAGTCGTGATGTTTTCTCAGGGAACTATGTTGTATTAGCTTATTGTGAGATCTGTAGCAATAAGCTAATACAACATAGCTTAATACCTTATTGAGAGATCTGTAGCATTGTATGAGTGATGTAAACATTCAGGTTTGTAGAAAATACACCCCTATAGAAACGTGCTCTTATATGCTATTGCTGTGGAATTGTTGTATTACAAAAAAATTATAAGCTAATAAGCTAATAAGTTTGATAACTAACATTGCACACGTTATTCCAACTCAGATTAACCTCTGAATTCTGTGTTATTGTCTTCTTATGATGCGTATTTACTCAAATCCGATTGGAATTCGTTATGTATTTAGCTGCATAATAACATTCATTTGCATTTTCTAGCAGGTTCAACAGGTTCATGTCTGCACTTATTAGCTCTGTATGAGGTTTGTTGTCAAAAAGACAAAAACAAACACATAAAATGGAAAGGCAATAAACAGGAAGGATTTTTTTTATTTTACTAAGTTTATTATACGTTTATGTACATATATAAATCATTTCATGCATATAATTATGTCACGTCCTGTGTGCAAAGCTTTTACACACACAGGCACATACTGTATACATACACAGTATATATAGATATATATATTTTAATGTAGATATATATCTAGATAGATCTGTTCGATAGATAGTGATATATAGCTATCTGTCTATCTCTCAGTTCAGTTCAGTTCAGTTCATTTCAGTTCCGCTTTATTGGCATGACCGTATTACATGTTGCCAAAGCATTTAACATACATCTATTAAACACACACACACACACACACACACACACACACACACACACACAAACGCATACATACACACACACACATATGCACGCATACATACACACTCAATTCTACATATATTAACATTATTATGTACATTATATAATTATATATATTATATATATATGTATATATATATTACATTATATATATATATATATAACTATATAGACTATATGTGATTATGTTTCATTCATGGTGCCGCTCTCACTGTGCTGACACTCTCTGGTTGTGTATGCTCAGGTTGTGGCATACTTGCCAACCAGAGCGGCGTTCCAGCCCTCTCCCAATAAAACTGATTCTGGGAGTTCACAGAACTTGGGGGTGTCTTTACTGTAAAGTCTCTCTCTCTCTCTCTCTCTCTCTCTCTCTCTCTATATATATATATATTTATATATATCTCCCTTGTGTCTCTGACCATGTGTCAAAGTTTTCATGCTCATTTCCGTGCTCCTTCCGCCCTTTTGTCATGCCCCTCACCTGTGTCATGTCTGTAGCCCCGTCCTGTGATTGTTCCCAGGTTGTTCTCATTTCTGCTCCACAGTGTATATTCCTCTGGGGGTGTGGCCTGCGACTTGCCTTTGGCTGGCTTCATGTCTTTATTTCTTGTGTTACATTTTGTTGTTTATCTTCTTTGTTTACTAGTTTTTTTCATTGTCCTAGTGAGTGTTCACATATAGCTTGTGTTAAATGAACCAAACTCAGTTCTCTTACAGTGAACCTTAAGGCTAAGACCTTTGTGCTTTTTCAGTTCACAGTGTTAGCGAGATTGAAGGAGGACTGGGCTTTCTTTCTGGGCCTTTTTAGCACTGATAAGATCTCAGATCACTTCTTGTTCACACCACAACTCCTTTAGAATTGGCGGTGTGTGCAGCGCTCGCTGGTTGGAACTGCTCTTTGGTAGGATTTGAGTGAGAGGAGCTACCGGACACGCCTACTGCTGTCCCATTGACTGTCCTGAGACTCGGCTGAGGAGCAAAAGAGGAAATAAACTGAATATGATCGTGTGTCCTGCGGCTAAGTCTGCACTGCAAGTCCCATGGAAATTGAAAGCACTGCGGGGAATTGTCTGCGTTCAGTGTGAAAACAACATTGTGTGCATCATAGCATCCACCATTAACACAGTAAATTCACACTGGCTCTCGCATCGTATTGGGTTAGTAAGTGACTGAAACGTACCTAATAGCGTGTAACACCTCCACGAGCACCAATCTCCCGCCATGTTAGAGTGAGAGAACCAATTGCTCAGAATGTCTGCATAATTCAATGGTTGAAATGTAAAGCTATTCATCTTGGTTTGGTTTGAAATGGTTGAAACGGTTGTAGAGACTCGTGTTTCCCTATAGCGGTGGTGGTGGTGATGGTAAACACCGGTCACCATGTCTTTAACACAAATTTGGCTGCTTTATTTGCTGCCTAAAACGGTTGCTGTCCCAAGTAAAACATGGTGGGACATGAAGGACACAAGGTCGCAGGGTGCAATTGGAGATATGTTATGCCTATAATACCGTTTTACCATTATTTGAACACAGCAGCTGCTGTTTACACTATGTGAACATTTCATGATGAATGGACCAACAGAAATGGCCCAGAACTGCTTGGAAAGACGTCTGGTTCCATTGACTTACATTAAAGTTCAATAAGGTTTTTGGCCTCTCCTGTAAAGTTGCCATTTTGGAGATACACGTTTTTGTTTGGACAGCGTCAATGTGTATATATATACACCATGACTCAACCGTTTTAGTGAACTTCAGATGCTGAAGCAGTCCACCCTTGTTTCCTTCTGTGGCTTTTCATCTTGTTTATGCTTTTCCCAGTATCATTCATGGACAAGAATGAAAGACCACATCTCCCACCACAATGAGCGAACCAATGTCTTAGAATGTCTGCATAAATTCAGTGGTTGAAGTCTAAAGCCATTCAGAGTGGTTTGATGTGAAAGACTCTGATTTCCTTACAGTGGTGGTGGTGATGGGACCCAGCGGTACCCATGCCAAATTTGGCTATATTACTTACTGTCCAAACTCCACCAGTCAGCCTACATATGTGTTCTGGGTTTTTGTATTTAGTCCCTGTCCAATGAAAAACATGCATCTCCATTTTTGTTGATTTGTACTTTTATGCATCATTTGAACACAGCAGCTGCTGTTTCACTGTGTGAACATTTCATGATGAATGGACCCACAGAAATGGCTCAGAACTGCTTGGTTCGTCTGGTTCCATTGACTTACATTAAAGTCACATTAGGTTTTTGACCTCTCCTGTAAAGTAACCATTTTGGAGATACTTGGTTTTCTTTGGACACTGACGATATGGAATGTGGGTGAAGTTTTTTTTGGAAACCATGTGGGATTTTGCACCAAAAACACCCTGCATAACTTTCTGCATCCTATGGAAATTTGTAGCATCATTTGTGCGATGCCAACCTACAGATTTGGAAAAACTACAACCCTCTAGAAGCATGCTATTTCATTAGTATTGGAGAATGTAAAAATGGTATTATAGACATAACATGACTCCACTTGCGACCTCGTATCCTTCATCTCCCACCGTGTTACAGTGAGCCAACAGACAGAATGTCTTCAAGAGCTCCTCACAAAAAAGTGGCCAACACTGACATTGTGCAGACCATGGAGGGCTGAGAGTTTCACCGCCTCGATCAGGATCTGGCGCTATCATGTCACATACCGCAACACAGCCGAGCTGCCTACAAAGACGCTAATAGAACAGTCGACGAAGCAGAAGACAGACAGAGAAGTTCACAGCTGATCCCTCAGTTTGGCTGTCATTATGGCAGCTGTGATTGGTTGGGTGAGTTCATGGTGAGCTGCTTTTGGTGTCTAAGAGTCCTCTTGTAGCAGAGACAGCAGCGTAGCCTCTAGCAGATGTGATGAAAGGAAGTGAAGGTGGTGGTGGGGGGGTGTTGGGGCTCGGGCCGGGGCGGATCTCCAAGCTTCAGTCGATCCTGTAATCAGGAGGATGGAGGCGCTAATGAAAGGCCTGCTGCCGCTCGCGCTCTAATTGAAACAAATGCGCCAATTAAACCATTCATTTCTCACATCCTCCGACACGCGCTCACCCCAGCTAATCTGTGTCTGTCCCCCTACACCTTTCTGCTTTCCATCCCACCGCACTCTGTCTTTCTCACACCACCTTACTTCTTTACTCCTTCACTCGCTTTTCTTCTTTTCTTCCCTCCTCTAACACCCCCCTCCCTTCAGTGCATCTTTTTACTATTACCATCTGAGAGAGAGAAAAAGAGAGAGAGAGAGAGAGAGAGAGAGAGAGAGGGAATATGAGAAACAGAGAGACAGGAGGAAAGGGAGAGAGGAGAGTGACAGAGAAAGAAGGAGTAGAGAGAGTGAGAGAGTATAGGGACAGAGAGAGCATAGAGGGACAAAGAAACTAAAGAGAATCGGGTATGAAAAAACTGCAGAGAGGACAGGAGAGAGTGTAGAGAGAAAGGAGAGAAAGAAAGAGAAAGAAGGGGAATAGAGGGACAGAACGAGGAAGCAAGAAAGTAGAGAATGAACAAAAGGGATAGAAAGGAGAGGAGAGAGTGTAGAGGGACAAAGAAAGAGGGAGTAGAGGGACAGAGAGAGAGAAAAGAGAAAGAAAGAGAGAGGGTAAAGGGACAGAGTGAGGGAAAAGAGAACAGAGAGTGAGACAAAAAGAGAGTAGAGAATGAAAAAAAGGATAGAGAGGAGAGGAGAGAGTGTGGAGAAACAATGAAGGAAGGAGTAGAGGGACAGAAAAGGAGACAGGAGACAAAGAAAGAAGCAGTAGAGGGACAGAGAGAGACAGGAGATA
>CM067499.1:1418716-1460523 GCA_034552555.1 Semaprochilodus insignis
GTGGAACTTGTAGCAGGATGCCACTCTGGCAATCGACTAATCAGAACAGAGTCGGAGAGCTGACCAATCAGAGCAGACTGGGCTCTTTGAAAGAGGGAACTTAAAGGCACAGGAGCTCTAACGGAGTGTTTATGGCAGAACTGACACCATTGACCACTGGCACTATTGCAAGGACAGCCACAGCAGGGTCCGGGTGGAACTTGTAGCAGGATGCTACTCTGGCAATCGAAAAATCAGAACAGAGTGGGAGAGCTGTCCAATCAGAGCACACTGGGCTCTTTGAGAGGCGGGGCTTAAAGGTACAGGAGCTCTAACAGAGCGTTTACAGCAGAACTGATACCATTGACCACCGACACCATTGACATCGTTGTAAGAACAGCCACAGCAGTGTAGGGGTGGAACTACACTCGGTGAGGTTCTGTCCTCTCAAGAACTTCACAACATGCGGTAACACCTGCAGTGTGACACCTTAAAAGCACAGGAGGTCTAACATTCAGGTCTTTACATTTTCCCCTTTGTTTTAATGACTACAGCCATATACAAAAGTGTGCCGCCTCTTGTCAAATGACATGTTGTCATCGATAAGTGGAAGTGGAAGCAATTGAATTAAAGAGAGAATGGTGTCTTAGTACATTCTGTGTGTTTAACTACCACTCTTTCATTCTGTCTGTCTAGTGAATGGAGGATGGTCTCTGTGGACCGAGTGGTCTCCGTGCAGTGTGGACTGCGGCAGGGGGGTACAGAAGCGTTCTCGAACCTGCACTAACCCGGCTCCCCTGAACGGAGGGGCGTTCTGTGAGGGGATGTCCGTGCAGAAGAGCACCTGCAACGCCCTGTGCCCGGGTCAGTGATGTCACAACCTCTTCAACTCGTAACGTCCCTGTAAAACATGTCTTATGAAAAATGGATGGTTCTAAAATCCAAATCGACACTAAAATACTTGATATATATACATATACACACACACATACCCATGACCACCTCAGAGCAGCTCAGTGTGTGGGCAAACATTCAAAAACCACACACACACACACACACACACACACACACGTTTGTCTTACTATATTTGTGAGGTCATCCATAGACTTCTATTGACCTTTGTATTACTGTACCAAATAAATTAACACTACACCTATACCTACAACTAACCCTAACCTTAACCTCCGTATTCATATGACCCCAAAAAAGGGAATTTATGGTGAAAACAGCATATGATAAAGTGAGAACCAGCAAAATGTGGTCCTCACAAATATACCACTACAAGAAAACTCACACACGCACACTCAGCTGATATTAAAAATGCCGTTTTGATTTGTACAGATGGCATCAAGTCAAACCTTTTAGCTGCTGTCCTAGGAGGAGAGAGGAGAAGCAAGACTTCAACATTTCAGATCAGCAAATTCAACTGGCACTGAATTTAAAAGTCTCTTTTTCCCGCATTTAATTCAGTGTGTAGCGAATCCTTCTTCTCTGAGAGGGAAGTAGGTTTAGCTCACAATCTAAATAATGCAAGAGTAATTAAGCATGTTGAGATTCTAATTAGGTGTTTGAATCAACTTTATTTCCAAGGAGTTAGCAATGGATTTTACAAAGAAATTACATTTTTCAATTTAATTTTAAAAAATCATGTAAAAACTGAAGGCTTACTAAATGTTCACATGTTGCTGCTTGCTATCAGGAAATAAATATACACCTGCAACTTTAATTTCACATGTGTAAATTGAATTCCTGAGATCAAGAAAATTAGGAAATGGAAGCTGAAATGGTTTGCACTAGTAATATGAATTTCAGCATGTCTGTTTTCAATTGTAATAAAAACTCATACTGTCAGGAACAACAAACGTACTTCGACACGCGCCGAGCTAAAAGTCAAAGGGTCTTTATTTAGCAATTGGACAGTAAGAGTCAGCAGCAACAACAAGACAATCATACATAGGGCGAGACTAGAACAAGAACAGAAAGACAAGCAGAGGTTGAGAGCCAGAGAGTCAGAGTAAGGCAAACTAATCCAGAGGAGAAAGCAAGAGAGTAAACCGGAGAACAAAGGGAAGTCGAGAACCAGAGAATGAACAAACAGACCATAGACCAAAACCAGGGAGGAGAATCCGAGAGAGAGAGAGAGAGAGAGAGAGAGAGTCAATAACAAAGAGAGTCAAAACCAGGGAGAACAAGCAGAAGTAAACAGGAGAGAACGCTCGGTATGCAAACTAGGTTTGGCAATACTTCACAATGAGGGTTTGTATCTGAGGGGTATATGTACTGGGGGAGAAATGAGGTGCAGGTGGGGAATCAGAATTCGGGAGAGCTGGACCTAGGAAGTGGGGTGTGATTGGTGGATTCGGGACATGTGACTTTGACGTCACCGGGGAGTGAACTCTGGGAGATGGAGTCCGGGAGATCGGAGGCAGAGGGGAAACCAGGGAGCGTGACACATACCACATGCTTAGTTCATGTTAGTAAAAATTGTTTTGGCAATTATACTGAAATTTAAAAAAAACTTAAAATATTACTTAAGATAAATTTTGCATGTTAAAATAGAATTCTTACAGTAGAAAGTAGAATCTGTTTTATACATGTCCTTCGTTTATAGTAAAAACAACCCTTCCTGGTAAAGAAACGTTATTGCTCGGTTGAAAGATAAAAACATCTTTGCCAGTTTACTGTTACTTGCAGCACGTCTTCCTGTAAAATGGTTTCTTTTTTCATTCTGTCCATTTTAGTAATCCGGTAGAGCCTCACTTTTTACGTATGGTTCATTGACATGCGGATTTTGATTGGCTAGGGCAAAGGTCAACATACTGCGGCGTTATGACTATGGCGTCACAGAGTGGTGCACTCTGGGGGTTGGAGTCCGGAGGAGCGGTGAAGATGGGGGAGGAACACGAAGCGTGACAGTGTTAAATTAACCATTGCCATCATTAGATTACTTCACATCAGTTCTGGAAAACATGTTACACTTGGGTCAGTTTTGGCCATGTTTTGGAGTCAGCCAAGTCAGCTTTCAGTTGGGGCAAGCTGGGCTCAGAGAGAAATTTGTTCGGCCTGGCTCGGGTTTTGGTTTGAGTTGAGTTTAGAGAGAATTTTGTGGGGCCTGGGCCGGGTTTTGGATCGAGTTGAGTTCAGAGAGAATTTTGTGGGGCCTGGGTGAAGGCCTTGGGTTGAGTTGAGTTCAGAGAGAATTTTGTTCGGCCATGGTCCAGTTTTGGGTCGAGTTGAGTTCAGAGAGAATTTTGTGGGGCCTGGGTCTGGTTTTGGGTTGAGTGTGATTGAGTTTGGGTCGAGTTGGGTTCAGACAGAATTATACTGGGTCAGATTGAGTTTTGGGTTGGGATCAGACCTCTCCCACCTGGGTCAAGTTTTGGGTCGAGTTGGGTTTGAACAGTGTGGTCGGGATTATCTTAGGAGCTACAGAGGAGTAAGGAGCCATTTAAGATTCAAGCCCGGTCTGGATGAGGGAAGTACATAACACTGTAGAATTCAGCTTCGTAAAGAAGAGTGAAAACGACTTCTAAGATTAGATCGGTTGACTAGTGGAAGGAGAGGTGGGCTAGGAGGCTAATGTTGGTGGAGCACAGTTAGTAAAACCATATCCTATGATGTGGCAGACTGGGTTGTTTCCTCCCCTGGGAAGGCGTCCCACACTACACTGGGAATCCTTGGGCATGATCCCTAACGCTACATCCTCCTACCTCTGTGACGTGATTAAAGTGTAAAATGCTTAGGACAAGCTTGTTTTTGAGTTTCTATTTTTGATGAGGAGACTGAAGAGCTTCGGGGCCGGACAAAGCGTTCTAGAGATGGGGTACAAGACTTTGGAAGGGAAAGTGTTTTGTGTTTGAGTGTGGCAGCTTGGTTTGGTAGCTCAAGTGGAACACAACATGAGTAAGCTTGCCGGGAAAGTGATTGGAGAGCCACAGAAACAGCTCAGTGAGATCTTTAATAAGGATGTGCTTAGGAGGTGCGGAGGATAATTAAGGATCTGTCTCGCCTTCGCCCATGTAGAGAATATGAATTGCTGCTTACATGTAGTTGTTTTTCCCCTTCAACTGAAGTGATGGTGATGATCATGTACTGCCTCTCGTTTGCATGGCTGTTGATTGTTGTATGATGCTGAGTTGGGTTCAAACAGTGTGGTCATGGTTATGTTGGGCCAGGTCGAGTTGGGCCAGGTCGAGTTGGGCCAGGTCAAGTCAGACAGATTTATGTCGCACCTGGGTGAGGTTTTGGGTTGAGTTGGGTTAGGACAGTGTGGTCGGGTTTGGGTTGAGGTGAATTCAGACAGTGTGGTCGGGTTTCGAGTTGAGATTGGTTTGGACAGTGTGGTCGGGTTCTGGGTCGAGCTGGGTTCAGATAGTGTGGGCAGGTTCTGGGTCAAGTTGGGTTCAGGCAGTGTGGTCGGGTTTGGGTCCAGTTGGGTTTAGACACTGTGGTTGGGTTTTGGATCAAGTTGGGTTCAGAGAGAATTTTGTTGGGCCCAGGTTGATTTTTGGGTCAAGTTGGGTTAAGAAAGACTTCTGCCGAGACTTGGTCAGGTTTTGGGTTGAGTTGGGTTCGGGCAGCGTGGACGGGTTTGGTTTGATTTGTGTCCAGGGTCAGGTCTAGACTCAAATCTGTGGGCTCAAATCAGGGTGTGCTCAGACAGAAAGTTCTTGGGGTGTATTCAGGTACAGTCCAGATGTTCCGCCCTGATAGAAGCTCTAATCGTTACAACGTGATAATAACGTTTATATAAACGAGGGGCTGCGAGATCACATGGGCGACACCGGGTTCAATAAACTCCTTGAAGGCACCAGCAAAATGAAAGGCATAGGTCACCTCTGCAGAGCTAACATGGCTACAAATAAAAGCTAATATACCCAGTTAGTGTGCTGTAATGAGCATGTACCGTGCCATAGCCCGAGGAAGGAAGCAGCATTATCCGATGAGCCATCTGCACCTGGCCATGTCCTGCCCCCCCGCAGGCCGTAAACGAGTTTGTAAAGGTCCCTTCGAGTGGACCCGGCTAACTAGGCAGGAGTTTCGGCTCGCATCGTGGACCTGGCAGTGACCCACTTCCCTTCCTTATTTTAATAATCACCTCACTCTCCGACGCCGAGCAGCACTGCGAGGCAATAACCTGCTGATTTAATTGCTTCGGCACTCTCTGAGAAAGCAGCTTAAAACTCATATTTATACGTGAGCCGCTTCATCTGGGTGCATCACGCGTCGCCTGTTTGAATTATTAACCATTCGAAACCAGAGCTAATTCTTAAACGAGACAGAGCGGAGGGTTTTTTTCTCGGCGCGTGTTAGTTTATTGACGGCTTTTGGAATTAAGCAATTTAACCTTGGGCTCAGTGCTTTCTGAAGTTAAAAGATTACCGTGATTACAGCTCCTTTTCCTTTTTTCCTCCCCCCCCCCTCCGCTAATGAAAGAGACACTTTGCTATTGTTTTCCAGACTTCAGATAAGAGCCAGGCTCATAGAGAGTTTTGCTGGTTTGTTCACTTTTCAAAAATGGCCTCAGACAACAATGGCAACGATTTGATTGTTGACGCTGCTGGCATTCATTAGCTTCCCTCTGTTGCGTCCAAAAAAACGTTTAGCAGCGGTTTCATCAAACATTGCAGCCTTTTCCTCAGAAAGACATGGCTGAAATATTAATTGCCTGCATCATGTGGGCATCACTATAAACATGTTTATTTTGTTTTTGTTGCCGTTTGGTCCGAGTAGATAAGTAGTGGCTCGGTGGTCCGTTAGGCACTTAAAAAAGGGGTCTGTACATTGGCAGGTATATTAGCAATATCAGGTTTTATTCGGCACTCTGGGTGATGGTGAGTTTGTTATGATCCGTTTTGGATGTCATTTTGTGATACTCGGGTCAGTTTCAGACTTAAAACATGAGATTTTCTGGGACAAGTCTGGTTTCAACAGAATGTTCTCAGGCCCGAGCTGAGTTTTAGCTTAAGTTGGGTTCAGAATGAATTCTGTCAGCCCCAAGTCAGGTTTAGACTCAACACTTGACACCATGTTTTGGGTCAAGTCAGTTTCAGATATAATGTTCTCAGGTCCAAGCTGAGTTTTAACTTAAGTTGGGCCCAGACTCCATTTTGGGGCAAGGTTGAGTTGGGCTCAGGATTAATTTTGTCAGGCTGAGACTCAAAACTTGATAACATGTTCTGGGGCAAATCAGGTTCAGATATGATGTTCTAAGGCTCAGGCTGAGTTTTAGCTTAAGTTGGGCTCAGAATGAATTCTGTTAGGCCCGAGTCGGTTTCAGACTCAAAATTTCATACCATATTTTTGCACAAGGTTGAGTTGGGCTCAGAATTAGTTCTGTCAGGCCTGAGTTGGGTTCAAACTCAGAACGTTAAACCATGTTTTGGGGCAAGTCAGGTTCATATACAATGTTGTCAGGCCTGAGCTGAGTTTTAGCTTAAGTTGGGCTCAGAATGAATTCTGTCAGGCCCGACCCAGGTTTAGACTCAAAACTTGATACCATGTTCTGGGGCAAATCAGGTTCAGATATAATGCTCTAAGGCTCAAGCTGAGTTGGGTTCAGAATGAATTCTATTGGGCCCGGGTCGGGTTCAGACTCAACCCTTGACACGATGTTTTTGGCCAGTCAGGTTCCAAAAGAATTCTGTTGGGTCCAGGACAGCTTCGGAGTGAAAACTGCGTGTTTGATGTTGAGGTTCAAGTCATTTTTTGGGTCTAGTTCGGTTTTGTTGGGGTCTAGGTCATGTCTTCTACATGTTTTGGTAGAAGTTGGATTCGTACAGAATTTTGCCCAGATCAGGTTTGGATATAAAGTTCTTGGAGTGTATTTAGGCTCAGACCTGATTAAAGTTCTAATCATTATACAACTTTTTGAATAACGTTCATTCATAAGTATGAATGGCTGTGAGATCACAAAGGCGACTCAGAGTTCAGTGTAAACTCCTTAAAGGCAAAGGTGAAATGAAAGGCCTAGTTCACCCTCGCAGCGCTAACAGATGAAGGCTAATATAGCTGGTTAGCATTCTGTAATGAGTGGGTGCTGTGCTGTAGCCCCAGGGAAGGAAGTAGTATTATCTGATGAGCCATCTGCACCTGGCCATGTCCTGCCCCCGCAGTGTCAGGTTGATACCATGTTTTGGGTCAAATTGGGTTCAAACGGAATTTTTTAGGGCCTGGATCGATTCGGACTCAAAACCTGATGATGTTTTGGGTTGAGTCAGGTTCAGACAGAAGTTTGTCAGGCCCGGGTCGGGTTCAGACTCAGAACCTGAAGGTGTTTTGGGTCGAATCAGGTTCAGAGTGAATTTTGTCGGCCCCTTTCTGGAGTCTGAACTCAATACTTGCTGACGTTTTGGGTNCTCAATACTTGCTGACGTTTTGGGTTGAGTCCGGTTCAGACAGAAGTTTGTTAAGTCCAGGTCGGGTTCAGACTCTGAACCTGATGGTGTTTTGGGTCGAATTAGGTTCAGAGCGAATTTTGTCTGGCCCTTTGTTGAGTTTGGGCTCAAAAGCTGATGACGTTTTTGGTTGAGTCAGGTTCACACAGAAGTTTGTCATGCCCGGGTCGGGTTCAGACTCAGAACCTGATGGTGTTTTGGGTCGAATCAGGTTCAGAGTGAATTTTGTCGGCCCCTTTCTCGAGTTCGGGCTGAATACTTGATGGTGTTTTGGGTGGAATCAGGTTCAAAGTGAATTTCGTCTGACCCTTTGTTGAGTTCGGCCTCAAAACCTGATGACATTTTTGGTTGAGTCCAGTTCAGAGTGAATTTTGCTGACCCCATTCGCTAGTTGGAGCTCAATACTTGACGTTTTGGGCCGAGTTGGGCTCAGAGAGTAAATTCAGTCTGTTGCGCCCTGAGCACGTTTAGCAGCAGTTCATTTCACATGGATGAAATATTAATTGCCTGTAACATGTGGATCAATATATAAAGGTGTTGTTGGTATGTTTGATGAGCTGTATAAGCTTGATGGTCCATTAGACACGAAAACCATGGGGGCTGTCCTATATGGCACAGTTTGTTGCCAGGTGCAGTTTATGCTGGATATTCCTCATGCATCACGTTTTACTGGGATACATCACTGTGGCCCTTTTTGCTGCATGCTGAAAGGCTGGTTAAGTCTATGGCTCGTGAACAATTCATGGGCCGATCAAGCCTGAGCTACTGGCGAAGGTGGATCCCGCCCAAGGTATTAAAAAGTATGACATGGCAACCACTTTGCTCCTTCGCTACTGACATTTGCAGCATCAATCAGGTGAAGTGTTAATTGTTCAGTGCTAAAAATGGATACATTCTTGGCCATACCAGCTACTACTATGCTTAACGTCCCTTCATGCTGAGCATGTTTGGCCGTTCATGGTAAACGTCATGCTGATGTGCACTCATGAGGAATAATCACAGCTTGAGTATCTAAACCTGGGTTCACACAGAGGAGTGTTAATCACTGTTATGTGTTAATTACAGCTGAAATTAGTGAATCTCAGAGTGCCTTTATATTTAGAGCTTAGTCCGCACCAAAAGAGAACCTGATACATTTTCGGACGTCATGGAAAGCCATGCGGTCAGATTTTGATGGCGTATGTACCCATTTCTAAATCCTGCTGTATTCCAGTCTTTCCCACAACGTGCACAATGTCATGGTTTTTCCCACAACAAGTCGAGGAACTCAGCGCAACTGGCATTTCATTCTGATTTCAGAGATCATTGAAATGGAGGTACCTCATTAATACATAATACAGTCTTATCGGACCTTCAGCGAGCAGTGATGCCCTCCATTAATCATGTTGTTAGTCCCGCTCCATTGGCAGACGGCTGCACCATGCCGGACTACATGTGTGCAGACCGTTACAACAACTGCCCTTAACACAACATGTCAACATCGCCAAAGACTGCGATGGAGTCAGTGACGAGTCTCGCTTTTGTCTTGGTGGAGTAAATTCAGTCTGTTGCGCCCCGAGCACATTTAGCAGCAGTTCATTTCACATGGATGAAATATTAATTGCCTGTAACATGTGGATCAGTATATAAACGTGTTGTTGATATGTTTGATGAGCCGTATAAGCTTGATGGTCCACTGGGATACATCACTGTGGCCCTTTTTGCTGCATGCTGAAAGGCTGGTTAAGTCTATGACTGGGCCAATCAAGCCTGAGCTATTGGCAAAGGTGGATCCCGCCCAAGGCATTAAAAAGTATGACATGGCAACCACTTTGCTCTATCGCTACTGACATTTGCAGCATCAATCAGGTGAAATTTTAATTTAACTGACCAATGAATCTGTGTGTGGAGGCACCACGGTCAGCTCCAAGATGAACAGTTTGTTGTCACAGGTCACATGCCCAGAAGGCCTGGCATCACATTGACGGCATTTAGCTGACACTCTTATCCAGAGCGACTTACAAGGCTAATCACATTACAGGTAGGCCAATGTAGTGTTAGGAGTCTTGCCCAAGGACTCTTATTGGTGTAGCACAGCATAGTCACCCAGACCAGTATTCGAACCCCAGTCTCCTACATGTGGTGGTGGCTCCCTGGCGGGTAGTGGTGTCATCCGCTGAGCTACAGCAACCACTTAGAGATGTCACTCCACCTCCACCCCTACCGCACCATCTGCAGGAACTGCGTGAGGATAACTGTGTGCTATAAAAGGAAAGAGCTGCAGGACAAGCCGACTGATCTGAACATAAGGCTCTGTCAAATGACTCAGCAAAAAAAGACACTCCACAGTTTTGATCGGTTCAGCTGGCATGGGAACCCAAAACTTGGCGATACCAGAACCAACTCCCCTAGTTCAAATGCTGGCCGAGGAGCAGCTTCCACCATTGACCCGCAACAGGCAGCCCCACTTGTGGCATTTCATAATGGGTTCCAGCTCAGGTGGGCAACAGAGGCAGGTAACGGAGGAGAGAGGAACACCGTTTGCCCTCACAATCTCAGGAGCTACAGCAGGAGAGCCACTTTATAGTGCTGAGCCCGACCCATCTCCAGGCTGTCTTCCCTCCAGTTTACCCACCCCGTATCACTGCAACTCCGACCGTGTTGATTGGTGATTACATCATTCAGGGGCTCTTGCTCCCTTCCCAGGGAACTGCAGCAGTGGCACATTGTTTCCCCGGAGCCGGTGTATTGGACTTAAACACAAAGCTTTCAGCCAAGCTTGGCAAACGCGCTAACATGAGTACTGTGGTGGCAGATGTAGACAGCAGTGACACTTCCCACCATGAGTCTGAAACCTGAAAGGAACATTTCAGAACTTCCCCTACCACCCTTGAAGAAGCTGGAGAAACATGACAGTCTCAGGACCCCTACCGACTTACAAAAGAGTCATAGAAAATTACAGTCGTCTGCTCACCTTAAATTCAGCTGCAGATTGCATGTGACAAGTGCGAAGTCACATTTGTAGGCAGTTTTGATCTTTTCTGGGGTCACCTTGCATTCTTGGGGCATGATCGTCCGCATCCAAACCACAGGGGCTCTCAGATGCTTGCTCACAATGTAGTGCAAGGTGTTATGCCATTACTACATCTATCACACCTTGTCATCATCTCAGCTTGATGTAATATGGCACATGCAGCTACAAAAGGGGTCTTGCATGCATAACTTGGCCATTCCTATAAACAGGAACCTTGGATTTATCGGCACTCAGCTGCACCCAGAAGGAGGTGTGGGATTGCAGTGCTATTGGGAAGGAAGATAAAGATTACCAGGAACAATAAATGATGATACATTTAGACTGATATGATCAATATTTATTGAGCTACACATACAGAAGTAGTGTCTCAGTATCGAGCCGGGCCGCCATGTTTGTTAACGCAACGTGCCAGACGTCTCAGCATGGAGTTGTAGAGGTTCCTAATGGTGTCCTGTGATAATGCATCCCATGCAGCTTGAATATTCTCACACAGTTCCTGCAGATGGTGCGGTAGGGGTGGAGGTGGAGTGACATCGGGCCTTCTGGACATGTGGTGCATAACAACAAACCATTCGTCTTGGTGCTGACCACGGTGCCTCCACACACGGATTCGTTGGTCGTCTCCACCAAGACAAAAGTGGGACTTGTCACTGAAGATGACCTGCTGTCATTCTGAGTCACTCCATGACAGTCTGGCACGACACCATTGCAGTCTTTGGTGACGTTGACGTGGTGTTAAGCGCAGTTGTCGTAACGGTCTGTGTGTATATAGTCCTGCGTGGTGCAGCCATGCTGGAACTAACAGGATGACTCATGGACGACATCACTGCTCGCTGAATGTCTGCAATCGTGACTGTTGGGTCAGTCAGGTACAGTGATAAGACTCATCCTCGCTTACATCACATGCGTGCCCGAGTGTGAAGCTTGAATGATTTCCATGTCTCACAAAGTCAAACCTACCCACCAAGTTTCATTCCTGTGGGTTGACTCCTTCTGAATGCAGCTGTTTGTGCAACTGTTCTTTTGATGATGAGTGTATATCATTTGGCCTTAACACTAATTGATCTTCGCTCACTGATCTTGTTCTGTCTGGCCACTATTGTGTGTTTCTCTGCCAAATACTACAGAACGTGTGTTTCTTAAATAGTCCAAACTCTTGCGACCTACACCAGTAATTACCGTCACCTGTGGTGACCTAGTTAGTGCTTTTAATCACAAATTAAGAACTGTACTTGATGCAGTTGCTCCAATTAAAACAGAAAAAACAATTACATGGAAACATGATCAAGCCATGGAACTAAAAACTGAATGCAGAATCGCTGAGTATATAAATGACCAAGAGCAAAATTAGAAATCTGTCATAATCTGCTTGCTGAAGAACTCAAACTGCAACAAGGCAAATCGAATATCACAGCACGTGTATTTCTCAGACCTGATACATACCAACCCTACACTGGATTGTTTCAAAATCTTGACCTGAGTGCTGCTTTTGATACTGTTGACCGCCAGATACTTGTAGATAGATGAAGAAACTGCGCCGGCCTATCTAGAATTGTTGAACCTCATTTCTTTCTGGATTACTTGTGATCATTCTTCCAAACACTATGAGGTTAGCAGTGGGGTACCACAAGGGTCAATTCTAGGACCATTATTGTTTAACTTCTACATGCTATTCTAGGCAGTATCTTCAGAAGGCAGGGAGGAAAGGATAAACTTTAGATCCGTCAGCAGAACAATCACGCTACACTTTCACCAATATCTGCACTCATAGCCCTTTTCCACCAACATGGTGCTGGTGCCAAAGACCTCGAACCGTTCTGCGCCTTTCCACTGCGAAAAGCTGGTTCGCGGTTCTGTGCCGGTCCTGCACCATTTACTCTCTGGTCTGGAACCGTGGAATCCGTGACGCAAGCAGCAAAGAGGCGTGGCGCTGCATGATGAACTGCACTGAGCTGAACTTGTGAACAATCGTATCGCACCGGTGGTGTGCTCCCTGGTTGATGCTAAAACTTTAGTACGAATAGTATCAGAACTGAAGCCCTCTTCCACAGGCTCCCTTGAACAAAAACCAACCCCCACTTTTTACTATCAACTATTTTAAATCCTGTATCCAAAGACATCCTGTCCGTATTGAATTACTCCCTACGGCTTGGTGTCTTCTTGGTGTAGGTGGGAATCTGGATATGCTAACACCCAGCAGTTTTAGCCCTAATGTACTTCAAACCTCCCATTTCCAAGCAGGATTTTAGAGGAGCTAGTTTTTATTCAGCTTCACAAATGTTCCTATCAGGTTGTTGGTTACATCACAGTGAGGTTGGAGACAGCCCTGCTAAAAGTGGTGATTGATGTCAGAACAAATCTTGACAGCAACAAGGCTTTGGATCTAGTGCTACTTGACCTGAGGGCTACCAGTGGGGTACCACAAGGGTCAATTCTAGGACCATTATTGTTTCACTTCTACATGCTACCCCAGGCTGTATCATCAGAAGGCACAGCCACTTTTTCCACAGCTATGCTGCTGGCACACGACTCTAGGTTTCTGTGTCTCCTGCTGACACCAGTCCAGTTGATGTTCCTGTAAACTGTCTTTTGGACATAAAGGCCTGGATGTCACTGAGTTTTCTACAGCTCATGCAGGATGAAACAGAAGTATTGATCACTGGAACCAAAACTCCCAAACTAAAAACACTAGGACTTAATCCAAGCCAAGAACAAAACGTGTCTATCTCCGAAATGAGGCTGTTTCTCTCTCTCTGAGCCACACAGAAAGATGAATTCATGCTTTTATAACTAGCAGGCTGGAGTATTGTAACGTTCTCCTTTCTGGCCAACCAAAGACTATAACACACCAGCTAAAATTAATTCAGAGCTCTGACAGTCTTAACTCTGGTCAGCTTATAGTTTTAGTATTAATTTTAAAATTCTGTAACACTTTCTATGAATCAGGTATCTGTAATGCAATATAAGTGCATTCATGAAGATCTATAGAGCATTCATAATGTTTTATAATGCTTGACATAAGCCTTTGTAACTGTACACAAATGTTCATTATCACACTCATAAACTAAGAGTATAACATCGCATTATAAGGCTTCATAGCACAAAGAGATGTAATGTGTTACAATGCATATATAGATTTTTCCTGTTCTTAACATTGATGTTGAGACCCGTATCATAAAGCTGAAAACATTTTGCATTATGCATTAATTCATAGAGCTTGTCATTAGCATCACTGTCCCTAACGCCGGTAAAGAAGGCTTATAAGTGTTCATTAGATGTTATGTGCACTTACAAGATCATTTTCATTTTGAAGATGAACGTTAGAGAGCAGCCTCACAGTGTATCCTTATACAGCATTATGCAAATGAACACAACATTAGTCATTAAGCTTTATATGATACCGGTTTCACCGATAAACTTAATAACAGGAAAAATAGACACAATAGACGTTATAACACATTGTCACTTTATGTGCTACGAAGCCTTATACTGTTGTGTTATACCAGTTTATGTGTGTGTTTATGAACACTTATGCACAGTTCCATAGGCTTATGTCTAGTGTTCTAAAGCATCACAAAGACCTTATAGATGCACCTTAATGAATGCCCTTATAATGCATTATAGATACCTGATTCATAGAAAGTGTTACCGAAAATTATTTTATTAGGTTATAAGTCACTACATGGCCTTGTGCCAGACCACCTCTCAGGGATGCTTCTGGCTTATGAACCAGGAAGACCCCTCAGACTCTCCACTTCTTCTCTATTAGTTGTTCCAGAAAGCAAATCAAATACCTTTGGTGATGCTGCTTTCAGGCATCGCGCTGGAACACCCTTCTAGTCGACAGCAGGGGAGCTCAAAATATGGAAAAGTTCATAAACATTAATTTAAGCATTAACATAAATCAGAAACCTGTTTATTCAACCAGACTTGTAAGTAATGTTTCATGGTTATTTACTATCACACTTACTTTATTTACTATGTAATTTCATTAATATTCAGTTCTTTTACTTACGTGTACTGTTTTTAATTTCTACTTTTTGTTTGTATCATTATTATTAATATTATTATATTGCATTATTAACAATTTAGCATAAGTGTACACCTATGACTAGTACTTAAGACAGTAATAAACATTACTAAGTAGTTCAGTAATGTAGTCTTTAATATGTACCTTAAAACACTTCACACGTGCAAGAGCACAGAGTTTATCAAGTGCATCTTCATATCAATTCATGTCTGAAGTATTGTAGATCTTTTTACTGTAAACATTGGTTATGTAATATTTATTAAACACTGTTGTGCACTTATAAAGCAGTTCTTAAGAGGTATGTACAGACAACTTTACAATCAAGGTCACAAAATAACATTAAACAATCATTAATAATGCTTAAGTAATACATTATTAATATATATTAATGTATATTATTGTGGTTATAAAGTAAGAGATTACTTTATAATTTAATGAGAATATTAAACTACCTAATGAAATTGAAATTAGTTAATAATTATTTTATTATTATACTAGTTACTTATCTTGTATTATTTTAATATAAAAATATTATTTTTATTTTATTTTTAATTGTTTTGTGAACACCCTGTCAAGCACCAGTTTTGTTTATATAAATAAAGCTCTAGACCGACTGATTTATAGTCCAGTGATACTCAGGTTTCATCAGCCATATTAGCAGGACGTGTTGGCTGAGCAACATACGGCACGTGCCGCTAACACCTGAAACCTGTGCCGCGTTCCCTGTAACACATAAACATAATTTGCATTTAGATGAGCAGGGAAGGAGCCTCAAACAGCCATGAAGAGCTTTAGGAATTCACAATACAATAAGCGCAAAATTGTTTCCTCCAGGGCCGCGGTATAAGTGATGTTTCTTGGCAGTGAGGAGGCGTCCCGTGGCACGTGGTGTTGTAGTACTGGCTGAACTAAGCATGATGCTCCCTGATGAAATGATACGGAAGATGGATGAAGATTAAATCATTTAGGAGAAACGCCCTGCCCCAGTTCTTCATTGAGAGCAGAGGCTCCGGAAAGGAAAGGCCGGGACTATATTAGTTGGGCCTTTTGTGTCAAATGGCTGTCTCTGTACAAAAGTCAGAGACCACCCTTCAATGCCGGAGTGGGTAATCGGGAAAGTCAGGGGACTTCCCAACTCTTTTTGGGCCACTTTCTGTGGGCCAATAAATGAACCACCACAAGAGCACTCTGGAAAGGAAAGGCTGGGACTATATTAGTTGGGCCTTTTGGGTCAAATGGCTATCTCTGTGCAAAAGGCTAAGACTACCCTTCAGCGCCGGATCGGGTAATTGGGAGAGTCATGAGATTTCCTGACTCTTTTTGGGCCGCTTACCATAAGCCATTAAATGAACCACCACAAGAACACTCTGGAACAGAAAGGCCGGGACTACATTAGTTGGGCCTTTTGGGTCAAATGGCTGTCTCTGTACAAAAGTCAGAGACCACCCTTCAGTGCTAGAGTGGGTAATTGAGAGAGTCAGGAGATTTCCCGACTCTTTTTGGGCCACATACCGTAAATGAATAAATGAACCACCACAAGAATACTCTGGAAAGGAAAGCCCAGGACTACATTAGTTGGGCCTTTTGGGTCAAATGGCTGTCTAAGGACTGTATATTAAGTTGTCACTGACTGCTTGTAGTCCTAGGTTGTGAATTAAATACTGCTCCTTGCCTTGTGCATTGTAAATAATTCCCTCATAACTGAGACTTCTTATTCTTATTTCCCAATCCACCTTAAATGAAGTAGCAGTTACATTCAGACTCCTGCACGGTCACATGTAAGTGCTGCACTGTTTAAGGTGGAACTGACAGTTGAATCAGAAGCTATCATCAGCCTCTATAGAGCCCATCAAATTCCGCTCTATACGCCACTGACTCTCCGCAAGTAGGGTACATACAGTGCTAATTTACTACAGAGGCTGAGATGGCCTTATGTGAAATATTATAAACAGCTGCCGTTACTTCAGTGTATCATTTCAGCTAAGACGTGCACTGTAAACCTGTCATGCCTGCAGTGGTGATAGGCTTTCATCTACAGTGATTTGGAAGTGTTGGAGTATGTAGGGTGATGGCTGTGCTGCAGTTAGAAATAGGCTACAGTCTGGTGTAATGGCGTTGCGGACCGTTAGCAGGTTTGGAAATCTGGGGGAAGTTTGGGGGAAGATGGTCTGCATCTTGTGACTCCCGGTATGTAGTCCCACTCCAGCCCCGCCGCCCTTGATTTATTTAATGCCCGGTCTCAAGGCTATTCATTTTCCAAGACAGAAAAGTACAGAGAAACCTCATTAACTAAACATAATAGCAAGTTTTCAGGATTTTGTGCGTCCACTTTTACCTTCGTACCAGCTTCCATTCTTCTCAGGAGACCCACTTTCTATTTCTCTGCAGCTACACCTAAGAACGTTCAGTCTGGTTCTACTTTTTGCTCCCTAACACATTCAGTCATGTTGTGGTGTGGTCATTGACATTGAGGTCCATTTCCTTTTCTCAGTGAGGAGCTTCTTGAACAGCCACACGTCCTTCCAGAGCTCCATAGCGCTGCGGTGTCTTCTCACACTGGAAGGATAGACAGAAACACTTGTGGATGCTTGCTTAGATCTGAAGCAGGAGAGGAGCTTGATTGTGTCCTTGTTTGCTTTTCTTTGTGGTCAATGTTTTATTACCATTTACAGTAGGGGAATTCCTGAATTCCTGAATTCCTAAAATTCCTGTATAGAATCATATAGATGCTCCCCATTACTACAACAGTCCTTCGCTTGGCTTTATTGACCTTAGGCACAGTATGAGGCGTTCCATTAGAACTGTATTCCTAGATATCCTTGATAAAGCTAGATATCCAGAGCCTTTATATCTGAAAGCTGTGGAACAATCCGGAGCTGTAAAGCGGTGTTTTTCTAGCAGCTGTAAAACCTGCCATTAACATCCTTCATTGAATCGAGGAAAGCTGAAGGGTAGAGTCATCATTTAACAGATATAAATGAGGCGAGAATGGAATTCCGACGTCGGGTAATTTGGATAATGTGTTTACTGTGGAGTTCCATATATCTGCGACTTTAGAACATTCCCAGAACATATGCATTAATGTGCCAGGTGCAGAATGACACATATCGCAGGTGTAACGGGAAACGCGTTCTCCTGTGAGGTGCTGCATATGCTCTGTGAATGACTTTATTGTGAATAAATGACTTTCTCCTCGTTTTTCAAGCTTTGTTTATCTGTTTGGGATGGTTTTGGTGGTCTACCAGGTCTTGTCGGTGGTTGATAAGAGTTTCATTTTCTCTGTAGCGTTTATTAACTTTTTTAGCTTGAGTTTTTGAGGTTCTTGAGGTTTTTCCACTGGCCTTTTCCTATCCTATGTATGAAAGTGGTGGTACTGTATTTATGTATACGTTTATCACATGTCTATAAAAATGTACAGTGTCAGCTTTTTATGCATATGTACATATACAATATTTCCAACCCAAAGGACGTCTATATATGTGGACATTACACGTCTACATATAAAACCATACACATATATGTTTGAAATGAATAAGGAACACATATGTAATCATATATATATACTTGTGTATATATAAATTAATTATATATGGTTAACATATACAGCTCTGGATAAATAAGAGCCCACTCCAGTTTCTTCTTAAATCAGCATCTCCACATGTACAGCAGGTTCTTAGTGAGGAACAGAAGGTTGGGTTCAAGAACAAGGTCAAGCGGCAAACACACAGGACAACACAGCTACAGACTGGCCGAGGGCCAAAACCACTCTCTACTGACCGTGATGAGCGCTGCCTCATTCCAATGTCACTTAACCACCGTAAGATGACCTCAAGTGACCTACAGAGAGACTGGCGAGCGGTGGCTGGGGTGAAATGTACAGCGAGCATGGTTCCAAAATCAGGCTTCTGGAGGCGTCATTAGTGATTTTCTAAATAAACAGATCTAAAATACAATATTTGATCTGGAATTTGGGAGACATGTTTCCAGTAGGGTATAGAATAAAACAGAACTGCTCGTTATGTACATATACACATTTAATGATGGGATTTGGGATGTTTATGGGACGTTATGTACTTATATCCACATATATCCCGAGGATGTATGTATGTGACAGTAACAAATTGCCTTATTGGTAACGTATCTGGAAAAAACACTCTTGATATAGGGGCATATATGTTTGCACCGGAGCCACATAGCTGATGTGGCTAACAAGTAATGGACTGTAATAGCCCACCAGTTCGCACTGTGCATACCACATGCCCAAAGCTGTTCATTTCAAGTAGACATGTGGTTATGTGGTTTCTGTTTGATGTGTACAACATGCACAGCTACAGTTGGAACCTGAGCTTTGAACTCATCTTTTAATTTGGCGCTACTCTCTTTAATGTGCAGTGGACGGCGGCTGGGAGGAGTGGAGCGAGTGGACATTGTGTAGTGCTCAGTGTGAGAGGCAGCGATGGAGGGAATGTAACGCCCCGGCCCCTCGCCACCGGGGCAAGATGTGCGAGGGCGAGAGTCATGCCATGGAGAACTGCACCGGTGGCATGTGCACACAGAGTAAGACCAGTCTACTGTATATAGCATGTTCTGGTTCACTACCACTGTCAAGTTCATCGCCTGCTCATGTTCTGTTTATCGCCATTAATGGTTTACTTTTGCAACCATCTACACTACTGTGCAAATGTCAGAGACCACTCCCCATGGTTTAATTTCAAGTCACGTATTTGTGAGGAGATTACATATATACGATAGTTCACTTGCACAAGGAAAGAGAAAACAAGTCAAAGGAAAACAGGTGAAGAAACAGGAATAGTTAAAGCTATAGAGAAATGGGGCTCCTAACAACCACCTGGAAGACTTGATAGACTCAATACTGTCCCCATTAGTTAAACAGCAGAGGAGAACTTCAAGCTCCACTTTGGCTTCAGATCTGAGAACATCTACAGGAGTTTCTGCCCATCCCTCCACTGTGAGAAGACTCCTCAACGCTATGGTGTTCTGAAAGGAGGTGTAGCTGTTCAAGAAGCTCCTTCCTGAGAAAAGTAGACAGACACTGTTCTCAGAAGAGTGGACTGACCACCCCAGAGTCCAGAGCCTCAACACCACTGAATGTGTCTGGGGTTATTTGGATGGTTGGGAAGCAGAGAACCAGCTAAACCAACTTCTAAGACTGAACTTTGGAGATGTGGAAAGCAAGTGTCCTACAAGGACAAAGGGCAGACATACGTAAACAAGAATACTGAAAAAGGTTAGATTTATATTTAGCTGTTTTGATTACCATTTTGACTGGAACATAAACAAACAAACAAACAAACAAACAAATAAATAAATAAATAAAGGTATCTGGTTTTTGCATAGTACTGTTGTTTATATCACCATCTTCATTGCCCGGTTCCTCATTACTATCATCATCATCATCCTCATCATCCTCATCATCATCATCATCATCATCATCACCATCATCATCATCACCATCATCATCATCACAATCATCATGCCACCAGCCTCTGGTTCATATTGTCCGGGTAGCGCAGTGTTAGCATATAAGCCATATGGATCCGAGCTCGGCAGCGATCCCCAGACCACGATGGTAAAGTTGATACCGGAGAAGAAAAGGCCGCCCTCTGCTTGAAAACCGTGCTGGCCTTCTGGCAGCGCAGTGCTGCACCTTCATGCGGAGACTGCAAATGGAGGCTAAGCATCGTAGCTCCACAGCAACTCCACGGGGGTTGTTATGAGGAGTTCTTCTCTGGTCCCCTCCTTCTGCGGGCGAAGGGGAGAACCAAAGCGTAGCATAGCCTGAGTGTCTCAGCACCATCTGTCAGTACGTCCCCGTGGTAATGATGCTATGCATCATTATCTCCAGCTGATGTTGGCATAGCCAGCAGTTGGACTCCTCCACATGATCTGAATCACCGAGTGCTTTAGTTAACTGATATGGGGGTGCTCTCTAATTCTCTCTCTCTCTCTCTCTCTCTCTCTCTCTCTCTCTTTTTCTCTCTCCCCTCTCCTCCTCCTCTATCTTTCCCTCTCTCTCTCTCTGCAGATGGGAAGATGCTGCATGATGTTAAGCCTCAGAGTGAGTCTCTTTCCTCATATTTCATATATATATATAATCTCATTTCCAGAATCAGCAGAAGCAACGCTGCTGATATGGTGTTGAAGGAGAGACCCAGTGAGAAAATGAATAGTTGTGCGAATCAGGCTCCGCAGGCGGGGTTGTCTCCTGTCGCCCCTGTGGTTGTCTGTTGTATCCCATGCATGCAATTGCACTGACTGAGGGAGCTATTCAGTATTACTGAAGGGCAACATTCATAAGGCTACGTTGCCTCTACATAAGCCTGCCAGAACATGAACCTGTATGTAAACATATACAGAGGCTTATAGTCGCTTGTCAGAATAAGCAGCTATGAAGGTTTATGTCATGTGTCATGAAAGGCTTATGAAGGAAGGGACATCCCTGCGTCGTACGGATCGGGTTAAAGCCGACAACGCAAGCATGAGTTGCGTAGTCGCCCCCCCCCATTACAGGGCTCTAATCAGCTTATCATTCTCTCGGAATCGTTGCTAAACCCTGCGTTCACCTGCTCAGATACCCACTCGGAATACCTGCTAGAGGTTTGTTTTCCTCAGGTGTCACTCTTCCAGAAGAAAGCATGCTGGGGATAATTGAGGATCTCTGCTAAGCATCTGCAGCCACATCTGTCAAATATGACGTTTGATTAATCTAGCGGAACGGCGGAGCGAATAAATAGCTGTAACTTTGTCTTTTTGAGCACTGTAGCCTTCAGTTCATCTTATGCATCCATCCGTCACATTTTTGTTTATCAGACACCTGTCAGTCAACCCAAACAGCCATTCCCCATAATCCCTGTCACTTCCATTCCCCCCCCGAACCGCCATCCCCGTCTGAGCGACGGATCTGGCTCTGGATTCGGCGTGCCACTCACAGCGGGGTTTCAGATTAGGCAGGATGAGTGATGGGATACGGCGCGTGAGCACTGGCTATATTTAGACGAGCTAATGGGGTGCAATTACTGCACATTAGCTCACTTAAGCAACCATAGCATGTCTTCATATCCTCCCCTGTGTTTAGCGTTAACCCTACAAATCACCTCTCGGCACATTAGAACGCGGCGGCGGCAACAGGTGCCAATCCCCCCCCCCAACTCCCCACACCACAACCCACCTCTAAATACCATTTTAAAATGTCATTAGTGCAGCAGGGTGGTAAGAAGGGCTCAATAAAGCCCTAGCAGATGTTGAGTGACGAACATGTGGTCACTCCCCCCCCCCCCGCCGGCCCCCGAGGCCGCTGTTTCTAAATTCTGCTTCCATCAGGTCAGGCCAATGAAGCTGGCAACTAAACTCCACGGCGGTCGCAGCGCATTAGGAGCTATTAAATACAGCTAGGCGAGTTTATGAACGGTTAGCCAGTCTCGCCCTCCCGGCTTGAGCGACGCCCTTTCCGTCCTCTGGCAAAGTTCTGGCACTGCAGAGGTCGGACGGGCCACAGGCAACTCGGGCAGCCGAACAGATGTAGCTTGGCGTGGGGCGCTGGCACGCTGCTGCGTCTCTGATTAAAGTTGTGAGAATCCTGGAATTCGTACCTCCCGGAACGCCAAAGCGTGCCAAGCATGTCTTTGTACGCCGCTAAACATGTGCATATTGCACCTGTTCGGCTTGCACAGGTGCCTGGAAGATTTGCCAGACTAACCGTAAGCACTGAACAGGGTGGCCTTTTTTCAGCGCCGGTCATTCAACCATGACCCCTGCTTGGTAGCACTGGGTTCTTCTGATTTTGGTGAATTCTGGAGAGTGGAATTCTCCATTCTAGACAAACTTGCTCTGTCAGGATTGTATACCATCTGGTCACTTCATTAAAGACCACCTCCATGCATCTACACTCACTGTCCATGTTATCAGGTCCACTGACCATATAGGAGCACTCTGTAGTTGTACGGTTACAGACTGTAGTCCATCTATTTCTCTGTATACTGTATTACCCTGTTCTTCAATGGTCAGGACCCCCACAGGACCACCACAGAGCACAGAGTGGGTGGTGAATCATTCTCAGCACGGCAGTGACACTGACCACCATGGTGGTGTGTTAGTGTGTGTTGTGCTGGTGTGAGTGGATCAGACACAGCAGTGCTGCTGGAGTGTTTAAACACTGTGTCCACTCACTGTCCACTCTATTAGACACTCCTACCTTGCTGGTCCACCTTGTAGATGTACAGTCAGAGACGATAGCTCATCTGCTGCTGCACAGTGCAGGGTTGGTCATCCTCTAGTCCTTCATCAGTGGTCATAGGACGCTGCCCACAGGACGCTGCCCACGAGACGTGATTAACTAGATAGTTTTGGTTGGTGAACGATTCTGAGTCCAGCAATGACACTGAGGTGTCCATCATCACTGCTCTGTCTCACTCACACTCACACCAGCACAACACACACTAACACACCACCATGTCAGTGTCACCTCAGTGCTGAGAATGATCCACTCCACACATAATGCCTGCTCTGTGGCGGTCCTGTGGGGGTCCCCATCTGTAACAGCCAGAAACCTCTGGTTCATTTTCATTCCTTCTTTCCACAGGTATGGAAGGATCCAACGACGTGGCGCTGTACTCAGGCTTGGCTGCAGGGGTCATCGCTGTAGCAGTGCTCATCATATCTGTAACACTGTACCGCAGGAGCCAGAGTGAGTACGGAGTGGACGTCATCGACTCATCTGCCCTTGCCGGCGGCTTCCAGACTTTCAACTTCAAAACCGCCAGACAAGGTGAGACAGGACAGTCGATACATCTGCTGATAAACAGGCTGAGCGATTACTCGGTGATTAGAGTTGAGAGTTATTACTTTTGTTTGGCTACACGATTCAGATGTAGTCACGTAATTACACAAGGAGTTATACAACGAATTACATTTACATTTAATTCACACTCTGAATGCTCAGGGGAACGTCTGCACTTCTGACTTTTTCCCATCTGTTCAGATACCAAGAACTGTCAATACACACCATAAATGTAATAATGTGTTTTTCCTCTGCTAAATAAGGCAAGAACTTGTCATCGAATTCAAATTCACTCATAATAAATTAGCTCCTCTTCTGTTTTAACAAACACAACTCTGGAATGGATAGAAAAGTTTCTCCGCCAGCCTTAGTGAGCTACAATTAAGCAACTACACTCATCCTCAAAAGAAGAGCTGCACCCAGAAGGAGGTGTGGGATTGCAGTGCTGTTGGGAAGGAAGATAAAGGTTACCAGGAACAATAAATGATGATAAATTTAGACTGATATGATCAATATTTATTGAGCTACACATACAGAAGTAGTGTCTCTCAGTATGGCGTTGGGCCACCATGTTTGCTAACCCAACATGCCAGACGTCTCAGCATGGAGTTGTAGAGGTTCCTAATGGTGTCCTGTGATAATCCATCCCATGCAGCTTGAATATTCCCACACAGTTCCTGCAGATGGTGCGGTAGGGGTGGAGGTGGAATAACACCAGGCCTTCTGTACGTGTGACGCGTGACAACAAACCATTCCTCTTGTGCCTCCACACACGGATTCAACGTTCATCTCCACCAAGACAAAAGCGGGACTCGTCACTGAAGATGACCTGCTGCCATTCTGAGTCACTCCATGACAGTCTGGCACGACACCATTGTAGTCTTTGGTGACGTTGACGTGGTGTTAAGGGCAGTGGTTGTAATGCTCTGCATGCATGTAGTCCTGCGTCATGCAGTCGTCTGCCAATGGTGCTGGCACTAACAGGATGACTCATGGAGGGCAATCATGGCTGTTGGGTCAGTCAGGTACAGGGCTAAGGCCTGTCCTTGCTTACGTCTTACGCCTTAAGTTATTTGCATGTCTCACAATGTCAAACCTACCCACCAAGTTTCATTCCTGTCGGTTGATTCCTTCTGGGTGCAGCCATATATACATATATATTATTTTTGATGATGAGTGTAAAATACCCTATGATTTATCACAACATACTTTATTAAACAAAAATCAGAGGCCACACATCAATGTATTCCCAGTGATTTATGGTAAAAAGCTACTGATTACAAGTAATTAATTCTTTTGGAGTTGAGAGTTGGAGATTACCCAGAATCCTCAACACCTACATAAAACATCATTATTAATTATTTAGTGTGTCCACTTTATTACATCCTCCATTCTGTTCAGGAGACTCGCTTTCAGTATCTCTAAGAAATCTGTACCCACACCTCTGAAGTTCAGTCTTAGAAGCTTTCTGGTCATAATCCAAGTAGTCCTGAACACGTTCAGTATGTTGAGGTCTGGACTAGAAACAGCTTGCATAACTGACATAAGAGGACAGCAGCTAAATACTCAGTAAGAAGGTAACAAACTCATTCTAAACAGTTGCAAACCAGCCAATCAAGTAAACAACACATGAATTGCATTACTGTTCTAAGGAAATCCAGGCCCTTTAGACCAGGGCTCCTCAACCTGTGTGCCATGGATTACCAGTGGGCTGTGAAGCACCCTCTATTGGTCCACGGGCCCATCCTCAGGAACTCATAAAAGTGAAAAATAAAATTTAGTATGAGTAAAAATCGAGAGATCAGTCTTGTTGTGTATATGATGTTGACGGGCACTTGATTCAGATACTTAGCTAACCAAAGATGGAGATGTTTCTTAAAACGTTAACACAGTTCCTCAAGTTCAACCCAGACTACAGCAAGTATGGATTTGCACAGGGGGGAGGTGATGATTCTAACCCAAAAGCCCAGTGTATGCCATGTAGTTTGACTCATCATCACTATCTGAGTGTGTCCTGAAAGCTAGCATGTCTCGTAGCCAGACATGCTGCATGGAGTAAGATTTTATGATGGCTGAGGAACTGGTGCTGCCGGCTGCCATAGATATGTCCTGTGATGCAAATCAGCTGATGTCGGCACTTGAGAAATGAAAGACACAAACAATTTTACATGAAATGTTGAGGTTTGTTTTCTTGTGGGCCGTTATGCTTTCTAGTTATTGACAGGAGAGGTGAAAGGTTGAAAGGTTGAGAACCTCCAGCTGTGGAAAGTGCTCTAAGGAAATCCAGTACACCACAGTTAAGGTCACTAAAGGCAAGTGTGACATATAACATACACTGTTGCCACTTTGCCAAAAGTCACTCACCAGTTTGCAATTCACTCACCCATCCAAATTATTGAATTCAGGTTTTCCAATCACTTCCATGGCCACAGGTGTATAAAACCAAGGGATTATGGTGCAGGGTTGTTGTTCAGGAGTTGGGCTCGGCGCCTTAGTTCCAGTAAAAGGAACTCTTAATTTAATACTCTTGGGAATGGCCCCTTCCTGTTCCAACATGACAGCCCCCCAGTGCACAAAGAAAGGTCCATAAAGACATGGTGTGGAAGAATTTGACTGGCCTGCACAGAGTCCTGACCTCAACCCAATACAAGACCTTTGGGATGAATTAAAGGGGAGACTGTGAGCCAGGCCTTCTCGTCCAACATCAGTGTCTGACCTCACAAATGCGGTTCTAAAAGAATGGTCAAAAATTCCCATAAACACATTCCCTGGAATAAACCTTGGAAAGCCTTCCCAGAAGAGTTGAAGCTGTTCTAGCTGCAAAGGGTGGGCCGACATCATATTAAACCCTATGGATTAAGAATGGGATGCTATTCAAGTTCATATGCGTGTGAAGGCAGACGAGCGAATACTTTTGGCAATATAGTGTATGTGACATATCTGTGAATAGAGTATGTCAAATTTTGGATGTGATGTACCCTTGTATGGGGGCTGCGGGTGGGAGCGTCTGTGTTGTCTTTGGCCATTTTGATTGGAAGTTGAACAAACAAAGGGGTGGTCTCTGATAAAACTGAAGGTCTATGGGACTGTTCGCAGTGCATGAACAAGTATTGTTGAACGCAGGATCAAGCTGCCTTGCCTTTCAATTTGAGTCCCACTCTGTCTACTCCTTGTTTTGCTTTGATCAGCATCTGCAACCTCACTTACACCTCCTGCAAGATGAATGCACAGTTTACTGAAAGACCTGTCTCGCAGTTTTGACCAGTAGAGCCTTTCTGACATGGCCGCCTCAATCAATCCTTCACGGATGCTTTTGGCAGCGCGACTCAACCCAGCCTAGCTCGGCCCAGGCCGGACATTCCTCACTCAGTCTCATCTGGGGATGAAAAAATCACTCTCTGCCGCACAAATGCTCTGACAGATAGATGTGAGACGTGTCCTAAGCTGAACATAAATCACATTCTTTTTATGTACCGGGCCGTTTTTCTTGTTCATAGCAGCAGCTGTGGTCTTGTGACCTGCTAAACCTGCTACGCTAGATGTGTTTGTATTGCTGATGCTGACAGGACAGGGTCAGGAGAGAGTGAATCTGCTGTCTGGACGGATCAGTCCTACCTGCCTGCCACAGCTCGGCTGCAGTCAGGCGCAGTGCGTTTGCTGCCCTCGCGGTCTGAAGAGGCAAGTCTACTTCACCGAAGGTGCTGCGTCTCTGAAAACAATTAGAACAACAATTTATCGTTGAAAATTAAGACGCTGTCATGAAAATGCTGGAATGCTGGGAAGGCCGCAGCAGAAACAATGGGAATCGACCTAATGACTATTAATGCGTTGTAATGATCCACTGTTTCACATGGCTTCAGGCATATCTAGTCAGTTTCCTTTCCCAACATTGAGATCAGCTGTATATTTGAGTTCAAAGAATCAAGAAGACACAGAATAAATACAGAGTTAATGGGACTCCCTAACAACCACCTGGAACACCTGTTAGACCTAGGAACACTATCCCCATCAGGTAAACAGCACTTAAAGCTTCCATCTTTGGAGAGAGAGGAGAACATCAAGCTACACTCTTGTCAAACCTTTAAAGTTCAGTCTCAGAAGTTTTCTGGTCATAATCCAGGTAGTCCTGAACACGTTCAGTATGTTGAGGTCTGGACTAGAAATAGCATGTATAACTAACATAAGGGGACAGCAGCGAAATGCTCATTCTAAACAGTTGCAAACCAGCCAATCGCGTAAACAGCACATGAATTGCATTATTGTTCCACAGGAGTCCAGACGCTTTAGACTAGGGTTCCTCAACCTGTGGGCCACGGACCACCTATGGGCAATAAAGCATCCTCTCGTGCATATCTAGTTTCCTTTCCCAACACTGAGATCTGGTTCAGTGTCAGCTGTATATCCGAGTTCAAAGAATCAAGAAGGCACAGAGTGAATACAGAGTTAATGGGACTCCCTAACAACCACCCAGAAGACCTGGTAGAGCCACCAACACTGTCCCCATCAGATAAACAGCACTTTCGTCTCGGAGAGAGGAGAACATGAAGCTCCACTCTTCTTTCAGATCTGAGAAGATCCACAGGTGTTCCTGTCCATCCTTCTTCCACGGTGAGAAGACACCTCAACGTTATGGAGGTCTGGAAGGATGTGTAGCTGAGAAGAAGCTCCTCACTGAGAGGAGCGATGGACTGACCACCCCAGAGTCCAGAACCTTAACATCTCTGCATGTGCTTGGAGTTATTTGGATGAAGAGAAGAAGCAGAAAACCAAGAAAAACTAAGACTGAACTTTGGAGGCGTGTCTCTTTGAGGAAATGAAAGTGAGTCTCCTGAAAAGAGTGGAAGCTGTAATGAAGGTGAAGACTGGACACGTACTGAAGAATCACGTCATGTTAATTACCTCATACTTAGCGGCACTTGACTTGCTTTTGGCTGGAAATGAAATAAATGAAAGTGCTCTCTGATTTTTGCACAGCGCTTTAGGGAGAAGGAGGAAATGAGGTCACTCAGACCTTCGTCCAATGGTGGCAATAATAATCAAGAACAATACCCTTACCTGCTGGACAAACGTTATTATCGGCTTTTGGAACTCTGCCATTCTCGGACACTGGACCCTTTCCATGCCTATTAGACCATGGCCATTCTCATTTATGGGACTGCTGTAATTCCCGCCTGTTGGAACATTTTCATCACCACCTGCCGGACCGTTGTCATTCCTGCCTTTTTTGGATCTGTGTCATTACCGTTTTTTGTCAGACCGCTGTTATTCCCAGCTATTGGACTGGTGTCATTACCGCCTGTTGGACCACTGTCATTCCTGAAAATCTGACCAGTGTCATTACACGCCTGTCATTGGCACCTATTGAACCAGAGTCGTTACCTGTAATTTGATTTCCCGTCACTGAGCTTCCAGGACCATGCCTCTCTTTGTGGTTCCTCTTGGATAATAGAGTATGTGTTCACTGTTCACACAAGGCTGAGGAATGTTTCTTTATGTGTTACCTTTGCACTTTGCACCGCCTGCCCTACTTCTTGGAAAGCGGAATCACCTTAAAACTGGTCTAGATGTCTGTTCCACATCTAGAGATTGTTGCAAGTAAATTATGACGCTATTTAACTCATTTTATAGACATTTCGTCTTGTTATTAGTAATTTTATCTATTCGATGTGTCTTAACCTACTGGCAATGAACGTGTCCAAAAGCAGCTGTGATTGGATGTGGCATGGACCGGACGAGTTTCTGGATGTAGGCCACATCAATGTTCAGACACTCTTGCATCAAGGAATTGAGCAGTTGGGCCAGATTTGGCTGGTGTCTTCCCTGGCGCTTTACTGATTGTTCCATGTAGTCCCACAGATTTTGTGGGCCAGTACAGATGTGTGAATGCTCCACAATGGTCATCATGCCAGTCAGTCACATGTGCAGCCCTGTGAACATGAGAATTGTCATCTTGGAATACCGGGATAGGAATGTTATGTTCCTCGGTTAGATGATGGGCAAAAGGCAAAACCTGATAGCTTAGTGTAGGCACTGTGGTTCAAATGTACTGTCAGCTCAACCGAAGAACCAATTTAAATGTAATTAAAGCACCCCCAGAACATAATACACACACACACACACACACACACATTATATATACATATATTTAGTTAAAATTTATACTTTTCTCAGATTGTAGCCATCAAGAAAAGGTATCGGAGAAAAAGAAAAATAATGACATAGAAAGCCATTTAAAACTCAAACAAAGAAGCTGCTGGTGTTCTCAGAACAATGGACTGACCACCCCAGAGTCCAGAACCTCAACATCACTGAGAGCATTTGGTAATTGCTTGGTTTGTGAGAAGCAGAAAAGGCAGCCAACGTCTAAAGCTGGAGAGGTGTGGCCACAGATTCCACTGAGAAACTGAAAGTCAGTGTCTTGAAAAAATAGAAACTGTGATAAAGGTAAAGAATGGACACACTGAATACTGGAGGAACTGAATTTATGTTTATGTCGAGGTGAATTTTCTGTGTATTGTTTTCTGCTTCTTTCCTGGAGTTGAGAAATGAGTTGGACTATTGGACATTAATTAAATGCATGGCGGTCTCTGAATTTTGTGCTATACCTTGTACCATTATTTTGCAATGTAGACGGAATGTTTGGAAAAAACGTTCACTGTAAATGACCTACTGTGAAAGCACTAAATGCAAGTTTCAAACCCAGATTCAGACAAGTTTAGCCTCGGTTCTATCCTTGCCTAATGATAGGTAACGATAACTCACTATATCGTCACGGCCCAAAGAAGAGCAAGTGTCTCCAAAATGGCTACTTTACAGGAGAGTCCAGAAACCTCATTGAGCTTTAGTGTAAGTCAATAGAGCCGGACTTTTTTTTCCAAGCCGTTTTGGGCCATTTCTGTTGGTCCGTTCATTATGAAATGTTCACACAGTGCGTAAAAGTAAAAATCAACAAAACATGGAGATACCTGCTTTACTACGGACGGTGGCGATATTCTCAGGATAAAGTCAGGAACTGAGCTTCACCTGCATGCAAAATAATGAACCGGATCATCGGATAACTCTGGAAATTCATTTCAGATAACCACAATCATTTCTCTCCATTGTTTAAGGAAGGCCATTATTTCATATTAACAAGTTCGATTGCTAACCCCACACGTTCCCGTGGTTTTCCTATAGGGAATCTGTCGTATTCCTCGCACTGAGTAATTGCTCTACACATCTCTCCAATGCTTCATTTGCCTCTCTCTCTTATTCTCTTTCCCTCTGTCTCTCTCTCTCTGTGTCAGGTGACGGGGTGAATCTCTAGACCTCTGTCGTGTCTCTCTGCCTGTGCCTGAACTCTCCACCTCATACTAATGTTTTAATCACAGCTCTAATTCCGGTTTTCTCCCTCAAGGTTTCCGACTCCAGGTTCTTTTCATTACGTTCCCCATCGCACACACGTCTCTGCTCCTTTCTGCCCTTCCCGTGTTAAAGATTCTCCATCTGCCAGCGGAGAGACGAAGCGTATCTTTAATTTAAAATAAAACATAATGACAGAATATGAATATGAATATTTCCAAGGACGATTCCATCAGAATCGTTAAATCACGGAATACCATCATAATACAAATGCCGGAAAAAAAACTGAACGTAACGTCCAAATTCCAGAAGACAGGTATTTCAATAATTTGAGAAATTGTTTGAATCTGAATTTAAAATGAACTCTTTGTTGGCTAGACTGATTATTAGGTCTCTTATTAAGCCTTCAAAGAAAAGGACCTTTACTTGAGCCCTGCTGCAAACCACGGACGTAACAATAAACATGATGTACACTTGCACGGAAGACCGTTTGGAATTAGCTGGAATTCTGCATTAGTTACTATTAAAATGTGGTTGTTACTTAAGTGAGGGGGTTGTCTACCTTGTAGACCCCCAGGCCCACCTGACAAGAACTACAAAGAAGAAGACAAGAACTACACTGAAGATGACCCGCTGCCATTCCCAGTCACTCCATGAGAGTCTGGCACAACACCATTGCAGTCTTTGGTGACGTTGACGTGGCGTTAAGGACAGTCGTCGTAACGCTCTGTGTGCACATAGACCTGCGTCGTGCAGCCGCCTGCCAATGGTGCTGGCACTAACAGGATGACTCATGGAGGGCAGTGATGCTTGCTGGATGGGTCAGTCAGGTACAGCGATAAGGCCCGTCCTTGCTTACGCCACATGCGCCGCCGAGCAAGTTTCATTCCTGTCGGTGGGTTCCTTCTAGGTGCAGCTGTTTGTGCAGCTGTTCTGTTGAATTCCAAAGACCATCCCATAGCTACCACACACTGGTTGCACCGTGCAAGTCACATTCTGCTGTTCGGCATTCTTCCATCGCTGCACTCAATGAAACTGATATTGAGACCACAGAAACACATGTTTTACAGTCAGCCTATTAGATAAACAGACAAGTGCTGATGCTAATACCTACGCTAACGTTATTAGTCCTAGTTTTCCCTTTTCACTTCTTCTCTTTCAGCCTGAAAACTGAAAGTCTGTAAGAGTTAGTAACCTGATACCAAGCATGATAAATGATGTTGAGTGGTGTATTTCATAAAGCTTATACAAGTAGAGTGAGTATAGCATTCTGTTAGCCCTTTTTGACCCAAAGAACCCCAGTTGCTGAACTGGTTCCTTTCAGGCTTCTTAGAACCTTGGTGCTTTTTTTTCCATTTTTATGGAAACCAAGGAACATTAAGGGAATAGACATCACCATGAACAGAGGGCCCAGCACAGCGGTAATAGTAAACATTAGTACCAAGATGGCGGAGCATATAGATTACCTGAGAGCGTTTGTGCTGTTATTCCAGATGGGGTCACTGGGAGACCGTGGGAGTTAAAGCCCAGGAGTCCTATATGTCCTATAGCGGGTTAAGGAAAGGACAACTGTCCTGTCTGACTCTCTGGGTGGTCCTAACCTTTCCCCTTCTAAGTCAGATGCTAGCTAATGTGGGTGTTTGTTAGCGGACAACATGATGTCGCATTAGCGGCAGTTTGAGAAGATGTGGTGGAGCTGTCCGTGACTTGGATGAAGCCCATGCTAACCCTCCCGGCTTGGAAGTGTTGTGTGACAAGGAATTGGCCACAACTAAATTGGGCAGGACAACTGGGAAAATGACAGAACGCCTGATAGAACAGAGTTACTGGCTTCAGTCAAGGGAGATGGTACCCCATGCTAAGGACCATGCTGTTGGAGCTCCCCGTCACTGCTTCAGCGGCAGTGGGCCTGGTTGGAGCACCACAACCTGCACCATTACTGACCATGAAAGAGCCGCTATTGTAGAATCATGCATGATGTGTTCACAGTCTAAATGGCCAGTGCATTCTGTTACTCATGACTCATCAGAACATGACATGTCAGTACCAATTAGATGACAAACCATCATGACAATGGCTCAGAACTTGCTCTTAACTGCAATGTGTGAAATGACTGAATGGGTATGTACCTACGTACGTACACACACACCCACCCACACACACGTATGTATAAAATGTTCTCAAGTTACCCACAGCAATCGGCGGTGACTGGCAATATGCGGCACCCTGTGACAGCAAGTCAGCTCGCCTGCGGTAATTAACGATCCTCCTAAAAATAAAGCCCCATTAGCCTCCTGCCTCCCGTCTCTCGCTGGGTAGCAGCTGGGCCGAGGGTTGCGGGTAGTTTGACGTGGGAAAGGAGTGCAGGACGCCAACGTCCAGGCACGTCTCTCCACTCCAGACTGGCAGAGGTGGAGGGGATACGGTGGAGCCCGGACCACCCCCTGCTGAAGTTCACGCCGTGTGTGCCAGATTTAGTCACTTTAAATCGAGAAGGTCACCCAAGCTGAGCTGAAATGAAGCTGCCTGGAGGAGAGAGGGAAGGAGGGAGGGAGGGAGAGCTAGCGCTGCGGAGGCAGGGGGTGACGATAATGATATCGCATCATGTGAGATTGGAGTCAGAACTGAAAGAGGGTAAACAATTGCTGAGAGGAAAAAACTGGGAGGAAGAAAGCAAGCAGTCACAAACAACCTTTGGATGTTAATGTCTTGCTAACAAGCGATGAGAAGCTCACCAGCTCAATGTGGTTATACACCGGAGTCACTTGTCATGTTACTAGCTTTGGTCACAGTGGCCACTCTGTGGAACCAGAGGCGGGGCACAGGCACGGGCGCAGTCCCCATGCCCCTCGCATCTGTCGTAGGCTGTCTGCCACTTCTCGTGGCTGTCTGTTTCCTCCCGTCATTGCTTGTAGCTGATGACTTCGTCCTGCGTCGTAATGGCTTTATTAAGTTTGACTTTGTCAGTTCATTATTTTACTTCCAGATCCTTTTCTGGCAAAGATAAAGGTCAGATTAAAGCACAAATTGCTGCACCCAGAAGGAATCAACCGACAGGAATGAAACTTGGTGGGTAGGTGAGACATTGTGAGACATGCCAATGATTCAAGTTTCACGCTTGGCCACGCATGCGACTCAAGCAAGGATGGGCCTTATCGCTGTACTTGACTGACCCAACAGCCACAATAGAGGGCGTTCATCAAGCAGTGATGCCCTCCATGAGTCATCCATGAGCATTAGTGGCAGCACCATTGGCAGACGGCTACATGACGCAGGACTACATGCATGCAGACCGTTATTACGACTGTCCTTAACACCACATCAACATTGCCAAAGACTGCAATGGTGTCATGTCAGACCCTCATGGAGTGACTCTGAATGGCAGCTCAGTGTTCAGCTCAGTGTTCAGCTCAGTGCTCAGTTGTGAGTCAGTTAAGGGCGAGAATGAATCACAAGTTGTTTAGGAGCTACGAGTCAATTAGAACCAAATCTGAGTCAAGTCGCAAGTCCATTAAAGGCAAGTCTGAGTCAGTTAAAGACACGTCAATTAAGGGAGTTCAAGCTAAGTCAAAAGTCAGTTAAGGTTGAGCCTGACTCGAGTCACGAGTCATTTAAAGGTGAGCCTGACTCAAGTCACGAGTCAGTTAAGAGTGAGTCTGAGTTGAGTCACGAGTCAGTTAAATGTGAGTTTAAGTCGAGTCATCAGTTAGTTAAGGGTCAGTCTAAGTCTAATCATGAGTCAGTTAAAGGTTAGTCTAAGTTGAGTCATGAGTTAGTTAAGGGTGAGTCTAAGTCTAATCAGGAGTCAGTTATGGGTGAGTCTGAGTTGAGTCACAAGTTAGTTAGGCTTGAGTCTAAGTTGAGTTATGAGTTACTTAAAGGTGAGTCTGAGTCGAGTCACAAGTCATGTGAGTCTAAGTCTAATCATGAGTCAGTTAAGGGTGACTCTAAGTTGAGTCATGAGTTAGTTAAGGGTGAGTCTCAATTGGATCATGAGTCAGTTAAGGGTGAGTCTGTGTCGAGTCATGAGTTACTTAAAGGTGAATCACAAGTCGAGTCACAAGTGAGGTAAGAGTTGAGTCATGTGACTCAGTAAAAGTGGCAGCGGGTCATCTTCATGGGATGGATTATTACAGGACACCATTAGGAACGTCTACAACTCCATGCCGAGACGTCTGGCATGTTGGGTTAGTAAACATGGCGGCCTGACGCCATACTGAGAGTCACTACTTCTGTATGTGTAGCTCAATAAATATTGTCCATATCAGTCTAAATGTATCATCATTTATTGTTCCTGGTAATCTTTATCTTCCTTCCCAACAGCACTGCAATCCCACACCTCCTTCTGGGTGCAGCTGTTCTTCTGATGCTTTGTAGTTGTTGTCAGGTGGACCTTGGGGCGGGAACAGGTTGATAACCCCTGGTTTGAAGTGTGTTAAAGGTGGCTTCTACAGTAGAGCGTCGAATTAAAGTGTTAGTGCAGTTTTTGTTACTTCACTAATAATAACTTATGCAGTGTAGGCTTAAATAATATAAAGTACACAGATGTTTTTTAGATGTTTTATTCAGTATGTCAAGTATTTTGGGGGAGCACATGGAGTTATTAAATGATAAATGACAGTGTGATTATTTATTCATTTCAGTTTGTGAGAGATGGAGAGAATGCCTAAGCAGACGATTGTGCCGTTTTCTGCGTAGAGTAAAATCTCGCAAGTTCGCTAGTTTGCTAGTTCGCTAGTTCCGTGCCAAGAAAGCATATTTACCAGCGTGCCTGTTGATGGAAGAGCTTTTATCACTTGGCACTGCTTCTGAAACAGTCTCCCGCAGTCTGAGCTGTTCTCAGATCGAGCTCTCCTGCATTCATGGATTAATGAATAGATAAATAAAAGAATGCAGCTCCTTTTTTGTTCTCTCTGGTATTTAATATTTCAGTCGACAAATGAAATATGAAGTCCTTTTCTGTCGGTAGCTTCTGTTTTCAGGCCAAGGTCAACTGCTTTAGTGCTCCGCAGAGCTCTTATCTCATGCCTCGCTGTGACTTCATCCTCTTCCTTTCCGTCTGTCTGTTTCTGCCAGTCCCTCTGTCAGTACAAACCCTCCAAAACCATAACTATACTACCAGCCTGTCTCTCCGTCTTCCCCAGGCAACCCTCTGCTTCTGAATTCCTCCATGCAGCCCGAGCTAACGGCGGGCCAGACCTACAGTGGTCCCATCTGCTTCCAGGACTCCATTGACAAAGAGCTCTTTGACCCCCTGCCCGACATGATGGTCAAAGTTCAGAGCTCCTTTATGGTTTCACTAGGTGTGGCGGACCGGGCCGAGTACCACGTCAAGACGCACCCGGAGGGCTACAGCGGCACCCAGGGACGCAAGCCAAACCTGCTGGCTCCCAACGGGCCTCTTGGCCCCTGCAAAGCTCAGCTGAGGAGCAGCGGGGTGTTTGGGCATCTGGGCGGACGCTTAGTCATGCCTAACACAGGTGGGTGGCAGCGTGAGGCCATTAACTCCTTGCTGTATGAACTAATATAGTGGAAAGCTCATTATCTGAAGGCGTATTGAACTCAGGAGAGAAACGTCAGGAGAGCAGCACTGCAGTCCCACATAACGTTGGAAACAAAAGGTTCTAGTCACTTACTGCTTTGTGTGTGGTGAACTGGGAATCCGAGTCAAGTCACAAGCCAGTCAAGGTCAATTCTGAGTTGAATGGCGAGCTGGTTAGCAAACTAGTTAGTGAAAGGTGACTCTAAGTTGAGTGGCGAATCTGGATCAAGTCCTGGGTCAAATCAGCTCAGTGTTCAGCTCAGTTGTGAGTCAGTCAAGGGCGAGAATGAATCACAAGTTGTTTAGGAGCAAGTCAAAGCTACGAGTCAATTAGAACCGAATCTGAGTCAAGTCGCAAGTCCATTAAAGGCAAGTCTGAGTCAGTTAAAGACACGTCAATTAAGGGAGTTCAAGCTAAGTCAAAAGTCAGTTAAGGTTGAGCCTGCCTCCAGTCACGAGTCTGAGTTGAGTCACGAGTGAGTTAAATGTTAGTCTAAGTCGAGTCATGAGTTAGTTAAGGGTCAATCTAAGTCTAATCATAAGTGGGGAGTCTGAGTTGAGTCACAAGTTAATGAAGGGTGAGTCTAAGTTGGATCATGAGTCAGTTAAGGGTGAGTCTAAGTCTAATCAGGAGTCAGTTAAGTGTGAGTCTGAGTCGAGTCATGAGTCAGTTAAGGGTGAGTCTAAATCTAATCATAAATCAGTTAAAGCTGAGCCTAAGTCTAATCAGGAGTCAGTCATGGGTGAGTTTGAGTTGAGTCACGAGTTACATAAAGGTGAGTCTAAGTTGAGTCATGTGATTCAGTTGTAGGTGAATCTGAGTTGAGTCACAAGTCAGTTGTAGGTGAGTCTGAGTTGAGTCACCAGTCAGTGCTAGCTGAGTCTGAGTCAAGTCACAAGTCAAGTAAGAGTGAGTCTGAGTTGCGTCACGTGACTCAGCAACAGGCAAATGTGAGTGAAGTCACAAGTCAGTTGTAGGTGAGTCTGAGTCGAGTCACCAGTCAGTTATAGGTGAGTCTGACTAGAGTCGCAAGTTAGTTAAGGACGAGTAAGGACAAGGTGACTCATGAGTCAATATGCAATTTGAGTACACATCTTTGGCCTCAAGCTGTGTTGAGTAACATCAGATAGACTTGCTTGTGTGGTTTCGCACATTGTCTGATGTTTCTCTTCACGTAAATTAAAGAAGCCAAAAACTGTAACTGATTAAACATGTGACTGAACTAGTGCCTTAATGCTGCACTTCACGTTGTACAGAAACAGCCCTGCCAGATATATGATCTGTGGCTTTGGGGTGAGGAGCTTTTTCTGGAAACTGGAACAAACATTGCAGAGTTTGTTTAGGGGAGGGTTTAAAGGTTAACAGCTGCAGTATTTCTTCGAAGCGCCTCGGTGCCTTTCAGCAGCGATCTCCCAGCGCTCTCTGGACAGAAACTTTGGGGAAATTTAACTAAATAATCTGTTTGTGTAGAGTTTAAACCACTCATACTGAAGGCTACACAAACACTTCGAGGAGGAGCTCTGACGTGCCTGGGCCGTCACTGATTCAGACCTGTTACGGATCATTGGTGCTGTGAGACGTTCTGAGTTTTCATTGGCTACGAAGGATCGGCTGTATAACAACTGCAGACACTCCGCTGGGCCTGCTTTCATTCCGGTCCTTGAAATGTTGAAAGGTGTTTGGGGCCTATTTAGAGGCACAGTGGAGTCAGTGTATGAATGTATGGCCAATTAAATGACTGCCAGGCACCAGTCTAACTCTCAGCACAGTCCATGTTTTATATCCTCTCGTTTCTCCTATTACAGCATAAGCGATCATACAACCTCTCTCTGTCTCTCTCTTTCTCTCAACAACAGAGATGTTTACTAAGGCATTAAGGGTGAGTCTGAGTCGAGTCATGAGTCTGAGTCGAGTCACGAGTAAGTTAAGGATGAGTTTAAGTTGAGTCATGGGTCAGTTAAGGGTGAGTCTAAGTCTAATCATGAGTCAGTTATGAGTGAGTCTGAGTCAAGTCACAATTCAGATAAGAGTGAGTCTAAGTCAACTCACGTGACTCCATGTAACAGGCGAGTCCATGTCAAGTGTCAGTTACAGGCAAGTGAGATGCAAGTCAAGTCGTGAGTCAGTTAAGGATGAGATTGAATCACAAGTTGGTTAAGAGCAAGTCAGAGCCACGAGTCAGTTAGAACCAAGTCAAGTCACAAGTCCATTAGGCGAGTCTGAGTCATGAGTCAGTTAAAGATGCTTCTGAGTCGGGCTGTGAGTCAGAATCAGATTAAGACGTGTCAATTAAGGGAGTTTAGGCTAAGTCAAAAGTCAGTTAAGGGTGAGTCTGAGTTGAATCATGAGTCAGTTAAAGGTTAGTCTAAGTCGAGTCATGAGTTAGTTAAGGGTGAGTCTAAGTCTATTCAGGAGTCAGTTATGGGTGAGTCTGAGTTGAGTCACGAGTTAGTGAAGGGTGAGTCTCAGTTGGATCATGAGCCAGTTAAGGGTGAGTCTGAGTCGAGTCACTCTGCCGGGCCTGCTTTCTTTCAGGTCCTTGAAATGTTGAAAGGTGTTTGGGGCCTATTTAGAGGCACAGTGGAGTCAGTGTATGAATGTATGGCCAATTAAATGACTGCCAGGCACCAGTCTTACTCTCAGCACAGTCCATGTTTTCTGTCCCCTCGTTTCTCCTATTACAGCATAAGCGACCATACAACCTCTCTCTCTCTCTCTCTCAACAACAGAGATGTTTACTAAGGCATGCTTATGTGTCACGGTTTATTTATTTCCTAGACCGGCAGCTTATGAGCATTCTGCCGCCGTCACCAATAAAGACCCGACGGCGTGGCAGGTGTTGGTTTAATGGAGTCTAACCAGTGTGTTACTTAAAGTTTGGAAGGGTATGACAAAGCATTTATCATGCAAACAGTACAGGCTGTTACCGTGTACACAGTCCCTGCAGAGTTCGTCTTATTCAAGGTTATCAGTGGAAGCTAGTAATATTGGACCTCAGCATTTTCATTAGGCCTGTCTCAGTTATTACGTTACCTGATGGCCTCTATTTCCACTGATTGCAATTATGCAGACATTTGGATACACTCGTCAACAAAATAGTTGCACCCAGAAGGGAGTGAGTCGAATAACCGCTGGTTTGAGGCACAATATGAGCTACTCCACGTTTTTCGAACAGTCGATTCTTAAATGGAACTGCAATTAGGACATAATCTATGTCAGGACAAAAGACTCCGGGTCAACGCTCGCAGAGTTAAAAGCCAAGGCAGATTTATTGTACAAAGTAGTGAACAAATTAAGCAGCAATGCAGAACCAGCAAAGGCGTAGGGCAAGAAACGCAGTCAGGGACAGGCACAGGTCGGAACCGGAAAAAGGCAGTCAGCGGAGGCAACCAAGTTAGAAGGATAAGGCTAAAGGGAGAGAGAAAGGCCAGAGCAGAGATCGAAAACCAGAGATAAACAACCAGACGATTAGAGGATACAGCAAAAGGGGTAGTCGGAAACCGAAAGGGGGTCAAAACCAGAAAGGAACATAAACCGGAAAGATCGCTCAGAATTGCTAACAAAGTCGGCAAAGCTTCCCAAAGAGCATGTGTGAACGTGGGGTTTAAATACAAACAGTAATTAATGACAGCTGACTAGAACTCAGGTGACTGTGGATGTGACATCATCAAGTGTAGCCCTCTGGGAAGTGGAGTTCGGAAAGGCGAGAGGAATGGGGAAACCCGGAAGCGTGACAATCTGTCGTTTAGTTTCTTTAAACAGGGCAGATTTCCTGTTTGCCTTGCGTAAAGTTAACCTCTAAAAGACTTTTGTCTTTATTCGGTTATATGCCTTTACAAAGGCATGTAACCCAAAAGTAACAGAATGTAACCAGACTATGTTACTTTAATGTCTTAATCTTTTGGATTAGGCTACAGTTAGATTTTTAGCAGGTAATCTGTAAAGTTTGGGTTCACTGTATGTTCCATGTCCCGAACTCTCATTATCCGACTATGCCAATGCAAATACAGTTTTCCATTCTTATGGCACTTTTGACCCTGTGTTCACACCAGCAGGCGATAAGTTGCTTATGTCGTTTGTCTTTTGTGGGATTGTGGTGTGTTTGAGGCCTCCCGTGTTGTGGCGTGTGTGCGTGTACAAGGTCCAGGAAAACTATCTGGCTTTGAAAGCACGTATCATTGTCGATGAATGAATTTGAAAAGAAACGTAACTGCTTGCATTCGTGGTTTGCTTTATTGGCCCGTTAGCATGCTGGCTAACCTAGCTAGCTATCGAGTGATGTAACTCACTAGAGACCCCAACAATATCCATTGCTTTCTTCCACACTTCATTTGTATTTGTACAAAGACGCATCAGATCAACTGGGGAAAGAGGAAACAGCGGCTATGAGCTTCTCTTCCATGAGAACTGGAACCAAATGCTGGTTGGAACAAAAAGTTCCTAGGACCCCCCCGTGTCCACATTTGGTCTGAATGATTTGTTGGAGCCAATCGTTTACAATGTTGCTTCAGCATGTCATAATTAATTAGCACTTGATTTGTCCCTTAAGCTAAATCGCGTCTATAAATGATGCACTCCTATAGGAAATGACTGGTCCCTCTGTCGTCTGCTAGTGTGAACACAGGGTAAGAGCTACTAGTACTAGGTACAGACAGCTAGGAAGCAAAATAGCCTTACTGCCAGGCCACTTTAGGCTTGTAGGCTAATAGCTGCATACAGTGGACACACTGTTAATTGCGGTTATTTATATGGACGTTAATTGTGATCTAAAGTGTCTTGATTGGGACTGGCCTGATTTGAATTCTGTCTGGCAGTTTTATTAGCCGTTTGTTAATATACAAAATGTTTGAAGCTGCTGGAACTGTAGCACGAGTCCTGTTCTCACCTGTATGTGTTTAAGTTCATGCCAGATGTTGTGTGTGTTGTTTCTGTAGGAGTCAGCCTGTTGGTGTCTCATGGGGCGATCTCCGAGGACACTTCCTGGGAAATGTACATGCTCATAAATCAAGGACAGTCCAGGTGAGACCCCAGCGCTCCGCAGCTGAGTCAATACTGCCCTCTGTCCTTCTGTCCATTTCTCTCTTTCACTGCTTTGCAGCAACACGGTCCTCTTCATCTCTTTCCTGAGTGTGTATATCAGGCATGGTGTCTTAGTTTCTAAAATCCATCCAGACTCTTTTGAAGTGCCATGAACTGCATTTGTGTTACCACGTCCCATTACATCCTGGTATTTTCCTGAAGGCTTAAGCATGCACTATTAATCTCACCTCACCAGCTAACTAAATACACATATACATTACTGCGCAAAAGCCAACGACCGTTCTTCATGTAGTTCAAAACAGCATTAAAAGCTACAGAGAAAATGAGACTTAACACCTGCAAGACCTGCTAGACCACCAACACTGTCCTCACCAGGTAAACAGCACCTAAAGCTTTCATGTTTGAGAGAAAGGAGAACATCAAGCTCCACTCTTACTTCAGATCAAACAAAGAAGCTGCTGGTGTTCTCAGAACTATGGACCGACCACCCCAGAGTCCACATCCTTAACATCACATCTACATGTGCCAGCACTGGGATCTAGTTGTGTGCTATGTTATGTTATATATAGATCAGTAAAACATGAGTCACCTTATGTGTTTAAGGTGGTAGTAACTTCAGGCTCCTGCAGGTGGCGCTGCACAAGAATGATGGGGCTATAAATCCCTG